>CP139508.1:51046660-51150536 GCA_021014915.2 Artemisia tridentata subsp. tridentata
TATGCTTTAGATCTGTTGATGTGTGTAGTTATGTTTTTGTTTCTTTAATGGCGGCAAATTGATGGTTTAATGAGTCTTTTAGTTAGTATATATTTTTGTTTGTTTGATATGTTTGTGTTTTTGTTGGATTGTGAAATGGTGATATAGTAAGCACAAATGTAACCCATATGGGAATTTTGATATTTTTTTTATAAAGTTTCTGACTTTATCGATGATTGTTTTGGTGTGAATAGAATATGCCTCAAGAAAGCCTGAGATCAGTTGTGTATAGATCATTTGTCACTTGTGAAGATCCAAGAGGTGTAGTTGAAGGAAAAACAATAAGAATATCCAAAAGTGATCCTACAAAAATGAGTTCTAAACGAGCCGAAAATAAGTCACATTTAAAGACTTCGAAAGAGAAGGAGAAAATGTCTCTTGTTGAGGTGAAAAATGGAGCTCAAAAGCTAAATGAAGCTATTGATTCGTGGTCGAAAGGGGCTAGTTTTAGAGGTCAACCCAAGGATATTGCGAAAGATTTGCTAAAAGGCGCTCTTGATCTTCAAGAGTCTTTAATGATGCTTGGGAAATTGCAAGAAAGTACGTATATTACGAGTTTGAAGAAAAAGGAGAAGCCAAGTGAGGAACTTTCTAGCAGGATTGGTTCGGATCGGTTTGAAAGTTTTAGAGTTTATGATAATGATACGGGTTATGAAAAAGAAAGAAAATTAGCAAATGGGTCGTCAAGAGATTGTTATGCAGAGCTCAGGGATGTGATTAGAGAAGGTCTTTCAAAACAAAATCTTTTGCCAAACAAGTCTTATCAAGAAAATGCTTATGCAAGTAGAGACTCAGATGAGTTAGCAGGTGTAGTAGTCCTCTTGATTTTTTGTAGAAAAAATTTAATACTTTGAAGCATAAAGCAATTTTGAAAACATATATAGCCCGGTTAATCGGTTCTGGTTCTGCAGGTAAAAGGAAGTTGCAGTTATCTCCTGATCTAGCTTCAACTAGCTCAAGCAGATCTTCTTCAATGATGTATTCGACTCATGAATTCACCTCTTCCGAATCTTTTTCATCAAGGGCTACAGAGGAAAAGTCAAAAGGTTCAAACTTGATTGCAAAACTTATGGGATTAGAAGAGTTTCCATCAAAACCGCCTCCGCCTAGTCCCCAAAAGCAGATGGATGTTAGTAGCAAGTTGAGGCCCATTTCCGATGTTGACTTACCAAAGGCAAAGAAACCACAGTTTTTTCTCCCGAAGATGGATCGAGAACATATGTCATTAGATGTGATCATTGACATGATGCAGTCTAAAGGACTTTTGAGAAGCAACAAGCGCGAAATGAAACCAACGAGCAATAAAGTCATAGATGATACACCACCGATTGTTTTAATGAGACCTCAGCGTTTAGGTCATGATAATCAGAGTTATAAAGTTTATGAAAATCCGATGAGAAACATCCATCAAGAAAAAGTGAAAGTCGAAGATAAAGGTGTTAGGAATAGAGGGAAGCCGAAAGCACCTTCTGATAAGCAGAAAGCTTCTGTTCCTGTTGTCCCAAAACCGCAAAGGAAACAAGAAAATGAGAAGAAAACAGACAAGGTTCAAAAGATTGCACCACCAGTTAAGAGGAAACCAGTAGATACCGCAAAATCACCAAATTCAGTTTCCAAAGTTACTTCTCCAAAGCAAGTGAAGCCACAAAGAAATGTTATCCAGAATCCTGTTCCAAAGAGAACGTCGTCTTCAGTTTTGTCTGCTAACAAGTCAAGTAACCAAAAGAAGAACGTGAAGGTCCAAAAGCCGGTTACAGTCCCTTTACCTACCATTGTGAGTTATTTGAATCTTATAATCCTAGAAACTGGAAATAAGATGTTAATACTGAAGTTTGGGTCTAATTTTGATACATGTTACTGCAGATCAATGAAGATTTGCCCAACGATTCGGCTAGTCAGGAAGAAAGTCAAGATTTTGAAGTTACAATGAAAGGTAATCACTTAAGTAATCGTAAATATTTATAGATTATGTTTGTAGCTCAGAATTTTTTATTAATGCTATAGTATATATTTTTTCGCCTAATTTATAAAGTTTCAAACAGCACTATATCGAGTTTATTTACATGGTTTGGTTTCTGTTATGTATAGAAAGCGACAATGTAAGACAGGAATCTGAAAATCGTGATAGTGATGCTGTTTTGAGCATGGATCAGTCTGAAACTAGAGACGGTCATGAAGAGAGCAGTGTTTCTGATCTAAGTGAACAGAAAGCTAAAATCTTGAAAATCATAAGCCATTTTCAAGATTCTGAACCGGTCAATGACGAGCTTGTTCAAGACTGCATATACGAGTTCTTAGAGCATGAAAACCAAAGTCAAAATCCTTTTCTGAGATTCATTTTCCCATCAAGAGTATGCCTTTCTGAAGATCAGATTATAAGGGACATTGTGAAAAAAATCGAAAATTTAAGAAATTTTAGTAAATTATCGGGGGACAGTTCTAATGCAGCAGATATAGTTCCTGAATTGTTGGAAAGAGATTTGTATTCGAGTACACATGGAGGAGCGTGGAGTACTACAGGTTGGAAAGATGGTTGTACTATAAACGAAGTTGAAGAAGCTGTGTTAGATTTGGAGAAGATAATTTTGAGCAGATTAATTGATGAAATGCTTATGGAACTTGTAAGCAAGGGCCGATTTGTGCAGAAGACAGTATAATGCACGTACACACGTTCTGAAAATAATTTTTTTATAGTGTTTTGTAGCACGATATGATATGATGAAATCATGAATCTGCTACTAAATTCTAGTAGATATATAAAAGTTCAGTAGGTATATTGTAGTTGAGGTATTGTTTTCTGCTTGTTGAAATGGAAAAAAACTGACACGATAATGTTATAACTTACAACAAGTTGTACTGTTTTGTTTTGTAAATCTCTGCAAGTAAATATACATATAAGAAGTGCGGATTTGAAATAAAAGGGCAACCAACTGTTTTTTTCTCCGGAAACAACTATCATTTCAGAAATTTTTTATATATGGTTGCTCATAAGACAAATGGTTTTGAGGCGCCGTTTTACAATGAAGTAAGCACGATCAAAGTTACTAAAACGTCGACTGTCATGTAAACATTTTGACAGGAAAATGAGGTCATGTCACCTTTCATTAAACTTTTGCTAGTTGGTTACTGTAATTCCGTAAATGAAAAAATTGTTACCTGTATAAATTACTTCAAAATTCGTTACTTTTGTATTCGACTAACCCGTAAAGTTTTATTTTTCACTAGATAAAGTACAATGAAATGATGAATAAATACTGGTTTCTACTACACTGAAATGAAGGCTGTTACAAAATCAATTCTACTTCTGCAAATGTACATATAAATATATGAAGAATTCTAACTCTTGATTAGTGAAATCAAGATGAAGCACCTTTAAAGATAAGGAAACTGAGAGTCTCCAACGAGAAATAGATGAAAGACCCTTTTGAATGTGTGAAGAAGCTACTGAAATTTGAACCCACCACACATTGCCATCCACCACCATAAGTCCTATCAAATTCCTGTTAATTCATCATAACCAAAAATATTAACTCACAATATAATTAAGCAGATAAGCATTTTTAGTAAGCAATAAGATATGTAACAAAAAATATCACCTTTTTTATGTGTGCAGCAATGGAAGTGGATTCAACAACATCATAAAGATCAAGAGCACGCGAAGCACAATCCATAGCGTGAACTTGCATCTTCAATGGCATATCGGTATCCTTAACATAAGCTTTGCCTTCCAACATTGTACACACTTTCTTGAATATACTATTAGAGATCAAGATTCTGTGTATTTATAGAAAGTCAATGGAAGATGCAAGTTTGAACTAGAAAATGGGACAATGATATAATTGTAGATGATAAATTAAGGGCCATAAACTTCATTGTCCTTTAACAAACATGAAAGTTCCAGTGCATTGTTGTGGAGAACTCTGTATGGTGGCATGTCATGTTTTGTTTTTATGCATAAGAACAGACTAATGTGTACCCATGACTTATGATTGTCACTTTTTGATTATGAAGTACACGAATTTTGTTCTTTTTCCATTATACATAAGAAATGGTCGACACGTAACATGTGACATGACCATAATATGTGTCGACGTGGTATTTATTTAGGTAATTTACAATAATCATATATTGTTTTTCTTGACGTATGCTTTCCGAATTTGGTCTTAAAATACTTGTTTTTGAACCTATGTACTTCAAAAAATTGATTTCGTAACAATTTTATACTTTGGAACTCAAGGCTAAGCTGTTTTAAAATGATAGGGTATGATGCGGGCTTAAAGATCTACAATACTTGGGCCCATTGCAAGCCCAAAATCCACATTTTGTTAGGCTTTCTATTATTATTATTATTATTATTATTATTATTATTATTATTATTATTTATTATTATTATTATTATTATTATTATTATTTTATTTATTTATTATTTTATTTTATAAACATCACTTTATTATTATTACTTTATTATTATTATTATTATTATTATTATTATTATTATTATTATTATTATTATTTACTTTTATTTTATTTTTATTTTATTTTTTAATATAAAACACAAACGTACTTTTTTTATGTATAAAAAGATTGTATTTTGGACATGATTTTGAAGATTGTATTTACGTTACTTGTAAGGAAATATATTGTGCCTAAAACGGATAGAAAGTTATATTTTTTCCTTTTAAACATGTGTTTCTCACTATCATTTACTAAAGCCTATTTTATACGTACGTTTTATTTTACTTGGCAGGAGTTACATATCGACTCGTTTGGATTTTTACCGTAAAACCCAAACCTAACCTAGATTACATAAAAGGCCAACCAATGTTGTCGAATTGAGTTTATTATAGTGAGTTGAGCCATACACCGTGTTCTCGAGTTTTTGATTAAAGAAAAGAAAGTGATAAAGAAGAAAAGAAAAGTAAAGAAAGTGGAAAGTAAAAAAAATTTGTGTTCTTGAGTTGAAAAATAAAGAGAGAAAAGGAAGAAAAGATTAGTAATGCTTTGTGTTTTTAAGTTGAAAATTAAAGAGTGAAAATGAAAATAGTGGGTCCATTTAAAATTACTAGACGAGTACCTGTGCATAGCAACAGATTTTCTAGCGACAAATAGTTATAAGAGTGATATTGTGGTTAATTATTTCATGTAACGTTTATACATAAAATATAAAACAATCAAAATGTAATTGTAAAAGTAACACTCGATAATTCAACTCAAAAAGAAATTATTAAAAAGAATTAAAAAAACGTATAAAATCATTTAGTGAAACTGCTAGAAAGTATAACTAAACAAAGACACTTAACTCCTTAGAAAAATTTACACATATTTGAATTTCGAATGAGATAGTATGAATGTGTCAATAAAGATGTCAGATATCACTTCCGTTAATGGATGACAATACAATCTCCTTTTATATTAAATGGTTGTTCTTCCCTTTAAGTACTTTTATTATTAACTTGTTACTATAATATTTTACTTCTGGATAGATCTTTTACTATTACAGGCTTTTCTAAAATTTGGTTTCTTATACCAAGTCAACTTTAAAGGTTTAATGAATCCTTTTTCTAGTTGTTCGAAAACTTTAGTCAATTTTTCATCATCTAATTGTCCTTGTTTGCAAATCATTGGCCTTATACAAATGCATTGCAAAAATCCGGTTATCGTCCTGCCTATACACAACTCAACTTTCATAGTTGGACTCATGATAGCTACCAACCAAAATTACTTTCAAAAAAAAAAAAAAAAAAAAAAAAAAAAAAAAAAAAAAAAAAAAAACACTTAGATTTTCTTAGCATTTGATTCTCTTAATAATCCAAATATTTATGAAAATAATACTCGATTGTACTATTGTAGCAACTTTAAAAAATACCAAAGATCCAAAGTTCATTTTCCAGATGAAGAACCATCGAATCATATTTAAAACAAAAGCCACCATAAACAAATCAAAGCAAACCTCGATAAAAAATATCGAATCTCCAAAAAAATACCCAAAGCAAACTCTCATCAGATTGATCTTAACAAAATACAAGCACTTAAGAAACCACCGTATATTTGATAGATCTTAACATACCTCGTGACCAACATACCGATGACATACAAACCAACCAAACACCACAAAAAACATACTCAAACCATCACCAAAACCACAAAACACCACCGGGACCACTGGAATATCAACGGAACCACCGAAACTCAAACACCACCAGTTTTAGGAGGTGTTGGTGGTGGATTCGGTTGATGGTGGTGGCGATGTCTGTGCCGGCGACGATACTTTTGAGGCTGAGATGAATGTGTGTTTGTGTTTTAGAGAAAAAGTAAGAAAATGGAGAGCATGTGTGTTTTTTTTCCTTTTTGTGTTAGGCTTTTATAAGGAGGTATTGATAAGTTTCAACTTTTCTCTCAAGTTAACTTTTCTCAAAGTGTTTCAATGTTTCCGTTAAGATTAAACCGTGTATTCACGAATGACTCAAAAGCGTGTTAAAAGTAGTCAACCTTTCCGAAATTATTCATAAGTTTTACAGCACTATTAAACTTTCCTTGATTTGCCTTCTAAACTTTCCAACTTTCTTACGTTTATACATACAAAGAAGTCAGCGTATTATAAATGATTCAATATTTCCTTTTATAGTTAGTTAAGAAGTGGTAAATACATTATAGATAGTAAAGATTTGATAGTTCTTTGTCCAGCATATGATGATGAATGTCCAGCGTATGATGAGGAATACTTTCCAAAAAAGAGTTAATTGTCCAGCCAATTTGAGTTTATTGATTTCCAAACTTTCCAAAATTCCTAACTTTCCAAAAGTTGAATTTCCGGCCAAAATTTGGTTTCCAGCGTATTGCCTAGTCTTAAGTATTCCACTTTCAATGGTTGACCAACTTTCAATATTGACCATGCACCTATTATATGTAGTTAAGATTAACTTTTTCAAAATTTCACAAACATTGAGTATTCCACTTTTCACTTTTGACCATTTTTACATTATATGTAGTTAAGATACCCATACGTTTAAGTTTTAATGTTTAAAAAATAAGGACAGTTTTGTCATTTGACATACAACACTTTAGTTTACTTCCATTTCCTCTCATTTTTGGGAGGAAAGTTTTAGCCATATTTTCATCTCAAATTTCCTTCATTTCATTCTTTTTCATCCCTTAAAAAAACTGGAGAACACAAGTTTTTCACAGTTTCCTTTTCTTTTCTTTCATTTCTCCCCAAAATTAAACTCGAGAACACAGTGTAAGACATGCGTGATATGTGATAAATTTATATTGTATATAGTGTGAAATAGTTGAAGTATTATTTTGAAATGTCGAGTCTTCTAAAAAGGAGGCCCCCGTGAACTTTCTAACGGATCCGCTTGAAGGGATGTCTAGTTTACGGCTGGCTGATATACTTGTTTTTGGGTGGGCCGGGGGGAAACATGCTTGTGTGGATCTTACTGGGTTGTCCCCTCTTGTTGGGCTCAGGGAGAATGGGTTTGTTGCGGGACAAGCGGCGTTGAAAGCGGAATCGAGCAAAGTTGCTAAACACGAGAAGGCTTGTTTAGAAAATCAACACGTGTTTATCCCTTTTGCTTTTGATACATTTGGTTTCCTAGCTTCGGAGGCAGGAGAGTTTTGACTAGGGTTTAACGGGTTGTGCAAAGTAATTTTTCATCCCCTAAGACACAAAATTTCATTTTTTGTAGGATTGAGTTTGCTATCCAAAAGGGAGTTGCGGCGCAACTTGTTACTCGTTTGCCGGCCATCTTATTGTAATTGATATTTTCTATAGATCAATGTAAACCAAATCACGGAAAAGAAAAATTAGGATTAGTTATGACCATTTTCAACCTTTTATCTACCAACTCATAAAATGTGCATATAATAAAATTGAATCTGAGATTTTTTACGAGAACATCAAAATATCTAACGACTAGGCCAAACACACATACCACTTCTTTGTCTAGTGACAAATTTTAAACATTTTTCGAAAGGACCAAACACTGAACTTAGACTACTAGTTTGAAATACCATCAACTATTAAGTATTAATGGGTTTTTCACAAAACTTCATAAAATCATGACACGCAACCTTAATTCCCCGGCAAAAGCATATGAGGTTTTAACTGTTAAGATTATTTGGAGAGGACGAGTCTTTGACTCAAATGTACGCAGCTTAACTGATATTATCTCGTGACTATTTCAAACCTTTAGTCTGATAACTAACAAAATGTGCACGTAGTGAGATTTGGACCTTAGTTTCATGGGAAAACATCATAATGTCTAACGATTAGGCTCGAGATTTGAATATGACACTTATTGTGAAAACATCATATTGTCTAATAATTAGGTCACATACACTTATTGAGGTTTGAGTAAATTGCAAAAATCGTCTTTGTGGTTTGGCCAAATTGCACGTTTCATCCCTGTGATTCATTAAGTGCAAACATGGTCCGGATTTGGCACTGTTTCATGCATTTTTGGTCCCCATATTAACCGGCGTTAAGTGAGTTCCGTTAGCACTTATACGTTAGCCCTTTTGGCTAACGATCGTTGCAGCGCCCATCCTTTAAACTAATGCCCGTTATAATTTAAATCTTTTTTCGATTTTTTTTTTTGAAAATTTTTCTTCTTCGTCCGTTTTTTTATACGATTTTTTTTTCGTCATGTGACTTTTTTTCGAAATTTTTTGTTTTTGGAAAAAAAGTTTATGTTCAAAATTTTCCGTCGGTATGTATATATGTTCTAAATTATTTTTTATACGTTTTTATAAAAAATATATATTTTCTAAAAACGTACGAAAAACGTAAAGTTTTTTATACGTTTTTATGTACGTTCTAAACGTATAAAAAAGTATATGTGCTCTAAAAAAATATAAGAACGCAGGTATGTTCTAAAAATTTTATACGTACAAAAAGTTTTTTTGCAACATATAAAAAACATATACGTTTTTATATGTTCTAAAAAAAACGTTTTTATAAGTATAAAAAAAGTATAAAAAACGTTTTTCGTATATAAAAACATATAAAAAACGTTTTTCGTATATAAAAACGTATAAATAGCGTAAAATTTTTATAAAAAAAACGTATATAAAAACATATAAAAAACGTTTTTCGTATATAAAAACATAAAAAAAAAAAAAAAAAAAAAAAAAAAAAACATTTTTCGTATATAAAAACATATAAAAAAACATTTTTCATATATAAAAGGTTTTTCGTATATAAAAACATATAAAAAAAAGTATATAAAAACGTTTTTCGTATATAAAAAATGTTTTTCGTATATAAAACTTTTTTTATATAAAAATGTTTTTATATAAAAATGTTTTTATATAAAAATGTTTTTTATATAAAAAAGTTTTTATATAAAAATGTTTTTTATATAAAAACGTCTTATATAAAAACGTTTTATATAAAAAGTTTTATGAAAAATTTTTTTTATATAAAAAACTTTTTTCGTATATAAAAAGTTTTTATATAAATACGTTTTATATAAAAAGCATTTTTTTATATAAAAATAATTCACATGACGAAAAAAAAGTTTTCAAAAAGTAATTTCGGAAGAAAAAAATTCACATGACGAAAAAAAATTTCAAAAAAAAAAAAAAAAAAAAAAAAACGGATGAAAAAAAATTTAAAAAAAAAAAAAATTTAATTAGAGTAAATTGAAAAAATCGTCCTTGTGGTTTAAAGGATGAGCGCTGCAACGATCGTTAGCCAAAAGGGCTAACGTGTAATTGCTAACGGAACTCACTTAACGTCGGTTAACATGGGGGACCAAAAGTGCTTGAAACAGTGCCAAATCCGGACCATCTTTGTATTTAATGAATCAAAGGGACGAAATGTGCAATTTGGCCAAACCACAAGGACGATTTTTGCAATTTACTCTTGAGGTTTGAATCTAAAATTTCATGTGAGAATATCAAAATATCCAACGACTAGACCACGTGCATACCACTACTTTGTCTAGTGACAAATTTCACACAAAATTTTCTACTAAACTTACTATGTTATTGAGTATAAGTTAAAGAAAGAAAGTAAAGAAAATGAAGTGAAATAAAAAGGTTGTATTATCAAGTATCATTGATAAAATAATAATAATGATAATAATAAAACTGAAAAAGAAGAATGTTTTAATTAATTTTAAAATAAAATATTTTCTACCCAAATTTATCGCTTTTCCTTAAACTTAAAATCTTTAAATTAGAGGAATGTGTAAACCATATAAACCTTTGATTAAAAATGTTAATAGCATCCGTATCTAAATTAATATTTTATATATTGTTTAATCCTTAAACTTTTATCATAATCTGAGTTTGTTGCTCCAACCATTACTAAACTAATACCTATTTCGTTTAGTACGCCGGGTGCATTTTTTGTTTATAACTCATAAACTATTTTTTCACGATGACTATAAATTAAACTCGTAAGTGTTGCATCAAGAGTCACATCACAACCACAAATTCGCAAATATAATTCTTTCCCGCTATATACCATCGTTTTATGCGAGTATTCGCATAGTTAAGCTAAAAATGTTTACTTTTCATTATTATTTAAAAAAAAAAAAAAAAAAAAAAGGTAATGACAACTAGTTAAAAATAGCAAAAAACTACGAGTATTAAAAGGGTTTAACAAAAAAGCTCATAAACTCATGACACGCAACCTCAATTCCCCAAACAACTTATCTTAAAAAACATCAAAACTGAAAACCAACTTTAAAACCAGCAAAAATTTCAAGAATCTTTTTTTTTTCTTCTTTTACAAAAAAAAAAAAAAAATGGGTGATGAAAAATTACCCATTAGCATGAACAGAGATCGTGAGCTTCTTATACCAATATCAAACACAAATGATGACCATGATCAACTATCTTCACCTAAACCCTCTTCTTCATTTTCTCATCATGCTGGCCGTGAGGTTTTATTTTTTTTTATAAAGTTTTTATTTTTTGTTTGGATTGGTTATATGGATTGATTTGTGTAATGGGTTATGGTTAATTTTTTATAAAGTTGCAATTTTTTGTGTGAATTTGGTGATTTGATTGAAGTCTTGATCAGGGTTTTTGTTTCGGCTTATCACTTATTTGGTTTTGGGCTTATGTTTCATAACCTCACTTTTTTGTGGCTTATTTTAAAACTTTTTGGCTTATATAAGTTTATTAGGTCATAACAAACTTATATAAGCCGAAAAGTTTCAAAATAAGCCACAAAAAGTGAGCTTATGAAACATAAGCCCAAAACTAAATAAGCCATAAGCCGGCTATATAAGCAGAAACAAAAACCCCAAAATGGGGTCATGGGGTGTTTTTGATGGTTTTAAGGTCTTGGAGTTAGTAATTGGGTTGAATTGTGTAATGGGTTGTCACTAATTGTTATAAAGATTGAATCTTGATTAAGTTCTATGAGGATTAGATTGAAATGCATGAGTTTATAATTAGGGGTGTGTTTTTGGGCTTATGAGGTTATATGGTTTCGGCTTATTTTGAAACTTAATAGGCTTATGTAAGCGTATTATGACATAATAGACGCATATAAGTTAATGAGTTTCAAAATAAGCCGAAATAGATGAGTTTATGAAAGATAAGCGGAAAACACATAAGCTTGTAAGCCCAAAAATAAGCTTAAGCAAACACCCCCTTAGGTTACAATGTTTATATGATTATATGGGTTGATTTGTGTAATGGGTTCTGGATAATTCTGTATAAAGTTGCAATCTTTATAGTGAATTTGCTGATTTGATTGGTTATTTTTGGTGGGCTATTGGTTGTTAATAAGTATTGATCAGGGTTTTTGATGGGGTTGTGACTTGTGTTTTTGTATGATTTTGAGGGTTTTAAGGCTGATTTGTGTAGTGAGTTTTACAATCCGTGTGATTGTGGTGGCCTAGTGGTCAGGCGTGTTCAAACCTCACTACGTACATCTTGGGGGTGGCCAGGGAAAGGGTTCGGAAATGGTCACGAGGATACTTTGTTTAGGCCGCCTACATCTGAACTGAACTAGTGAAAACCTCGTATGATTACCTGTTTTTGATTATTTTTTATGGGTTATTAGTATTGATCCGGGTTCTAGATGGGGGTTTGTTTTTATGTGATTTTGATGGGTTTGGCCGTTTAAGGTTTCGGGGTTGGCAGGGACGGAACCGGAAGCAAAAATCCATGGGTGTCCCGTGACCTCCAAGGACCCACCCAGGTTCCGTCCGTGGGGGTTGGTGCTTGTGCTGATTTGTGAATTGTGTAATGGGTTTTTGTTATGAGAATTGAATTGAATATGTATAATGGTTATGGGGTGTTTGGCATTGTGTTTTTGGTGTTTGGGAATAGTGAAAATGATTTGGTTATGTGATTAATTAGGTGTCAAATAACCATATTTGGATAATCCAGTAGTTGCTGCAGGAAAACTGATCATAATTACCTGCTTATTCACTGATAGTGATTGGCTCGATATGTTCTATTCTTTGCAGTCTTTTATACGAAAAATTGAATCTTGATTAGGGATTTGGATGGAGTGTTTATGAGGATCGAATTGTATGTTTATTTAAAAGTGATTATCTGATAATAATTTTTAATTTGTAGATTGGTTGTTTATTTGTAGATCAATCAGTTTGAGTAGCGTCAATAAATCTAAGGTTCATCTTACGTATCAATCCTAAAATAGTCATAACTTGCCAAACACTCGCACAGTAGTTTTGTAGAACCAAAATCACATCTTATTATAGTTGATTTTGATTATTTCATTTCACAAAAGAACTTCCAAAACGCAATGACAAACACCACCTCTGATCGTTGGTTATGAGGACTGAATCTGTCACTATTCAACCTTTGTGAACATGAATAAGACAATAATTATTGATGAGGTTTTTTAGATGTAAAAATGTTTCTTTGTTTTTGCATTGTCATCACTCGTTGCTAACATGATTTGCATGTCGTTATTTTCATGTAGACCTTCTCCAAAGTCCTTAGGAGTTGGGCTTCTAAAAAGTTCATGACCGGATGGTATGCACAATTTTTCTTCGTAATCGTTTTACTTCGCTTAGTATTCGTACACTTTTATGCATAAACATGTAACATGTTTGCTTGATTTTTTTTATAAACATATGTTTTGACATCATACTTTGCTTGCTATTGACTCTTCTCGCAGTGTCATCCTGTTACCGCTAGCTATTACTTTCTACACAACATGGTGGTTTATACATTTTGTGGACGGTTTTTTCTCTCCTATCTACGCTCAACTTGGCATAAACATATTCGGTAAGCATACACGAACCATCTTTCCGGGCTCATATGTTTGGCTTTGTATGAAATTCTTGCATAGTACTTTCATTTTCTATTATAATTTCCGGTGATTAAGTCTGCACACGGGGGTGATGGGACCTACTTAGTTTAAGTCATTTGACCATAGCAAGTTGCTTAAATTCATAGATGGGCGACCTAAAGTTTATCTCATCAAATTAGTCATCTTGCAGCAACTTGTTAAGTGATTTTTTAGATCTGATTATTTAAATATTAAGTGATTATCTTTGCTATGGTGACTCAACGTCGCAAACTCGCAACTCTTTTTTTCTAACTTCTACTCATATGTCTTTATAGCGGTTAAATAAACAATTTAAGGGTAGACTTAAATAATCAGAATTTGCCATAAACTCATAAAATCTAATTATCTGATTATAACACTGTAGAAATACATTTAAAACAATCTTCTGCAATCACTTTTAAAACGCATATCCAAACACCCCCTAAATCATAACAACCAACTTCATTGTTTAGGCCTCGGGTTTGTAACTTCCGTCACATTCATATTTGTGGTGGGAATCTTCATGTCATCATGGTTGGGTGCATCTGTCTTAAGCCTTGGTGAATGGTTCATTAAACGTATGCCATTTGTTCGTCATATCTATGATGCCTCTAAGCAGATTAGCACTGCCATATCTCCAGGTCAGTTAGTGTAACTTTTCCCGTTTAATAATTAAATAATCAATGGGACCCACAACTCAGTTAGTCATCTTTGATGCAGATCAAAACTCACGAGCCTTTCAGGAAGTTGTCATTATTAAGCATCCTCGTGCTGGTGAATATGCATTTGGGTTCATCACTTCATCCTTCATTCTTCAGGTGCATCTTCTAAAACTTTATTTGTTGGTTAGTAATGTGTTATTTCGTTTGTGTTTCCGTAGAACCGTTGATATATTTGTTTAACTTTTTCATACGCAATTATGTGAAACAGAGTTACACAGGGGATGAAGAGCTGTATTCGGTATATGTTCCGACAAACCATCTTTATATTGGTGATATATTTTTGGTGAACTCTAAAGAAGTTATCAGACCAAATTTATCCGTTCGTGAAGGAATAGGCAAGTTTTCATCCCTTTTATTAGAAGTGCCAGTTTTGATTTCTATATGGGTCGGTTTGGATTATGCTTTATCTCAAAGGGGCCAAATAAAACATTGTATCTAAAGGGGGAAAAGGTCGAATGAGTTGAACTCTTTCAAATAAAAGATTTAAAATAATTCGTAGTTATTTGTTTGTGATCACAATCAGTGGATTCATGATTATTTGAAAATAAAAATATTACTCCGTAAATGGAGAATAATGCAATAGTGGGTCAGTCTGACCTGTTTTGACCCGTTACCCAAAATGCCCGATCTATACCTTGGGAAACCTTGTAAGCTTATTTATGTGTGTTTTTTTTGTTGGTGCAGAAATTGTAGTGTCGGGAGGCATGTCGATGCCACAACTGCTAACGACATCTGATTCAGGCATCAGTCGGTATGGACCTAGAAATAACAGAACCTAAGGGGCATGTGATGTGAATATGTTAGGAGTTTTTAACTTATTTTGTTCTTGGACTTGATCACAAAATCTTTAGATACATCATTAAAGGAGTAGTTTTTCTGATAAATTTCGAGTTTGTAGTTCAGCTGGTTAATGTTTTTGATGGTTTTATTTGGTGTTATTGGTTCGAAATAGAGATGTATAGCGAAATCCGCATAGTTTGCCATCTGCAATCTAGCTAACAAACGCAAATGCAAATGCCAAACGGTATGCACATTATTGAAATTGTTAAACCAGCCCTAGAGTAATTCAGTAGACATTTTACACGTACATGGAATAACATGTCAAAATGCTCTTCTTATCAAATCAACAAAAGTATTAAAGATAAAAATGCTATCAAAAGTTTAAAACAAAATCAAGATTTCAACAACAGTTACCTGGTTCTTCTTATCTTATGATATTCAAAATAAAGCTTAACTATTCATGAATATATATATAGAAACCATACAAGACAGATCTATAGGACACGCTGATCCGAAGCTACATAGACGGAATTAGAAGTGCTATTGTACTAGCGCTAGGCTGTCCGACAAAAACTAAACAAAAAGCTACATAAAACAACATCTCTAGGAAAAATATATCCCAAAAGCTTAAACCACTAAGAAATTCAGCCAAAAAGCTGCTTAGGATCAATTCCAGAAGTGCCTTCAGCCCTCAAAGCCGCAATTTCAGCCCTCAACCGTTGATTCTCCATAGAAACACTGTGACGAGAACGAATAAGAGAATCGGAAGAAGACTTTAGACGTTTGATCTCCCTAACCCGAGCCTCAAAAGCAACCTTGGAAAGATGACGATAAGCTTGAATGCGCTTGTTAGTCCGACGCACTAGGTTCCTGTAGCGACGACGGCTAGACTCCAGTTGATCTTCCAGTGCACAGACATCTTTGAAATAGCGGTTAGCACAAAATCGCCGCTCTTCAGCCCTTCTCTTCCACTTAGAGACGCGACGCTTCTCCAAATCTAAATCAGAACGAGGAACCATATGTTGAATCTGAGCCGACAAATCATCAACTTCAGAAGAAAGATCATCAAGACGGCCTCGAAGAAGAGTATTCTCCAAAGCAGCAGCCTCGAAACGCTGAAAAGCGATATAAGCAAAGTCACCCTCACGAGTCTTGAACACGACCATCTCTTCCTTTTCCTTTTCCAAACAAAACAACGAAGACGAGAACGACATTATCAGATATATCGCTGGTTGCTTTGGGTCTTGTTAACTTTTTTTTTTTTTTTTTAATCGATCCTAAGGAAGTGAATTGAATGATTAATATATAGAGAATAACAATGGCGGTGCATGGGTCTTATAATGTTGCTTGGGTGGTACGGTATCCCATTCATGCCAATTGCCAAATATTTGTTCCATGCCAAAAGAAATTGATACTCCGTCTTTATGTTTTAGTCCGTGTATGGACCTTGTGGTTTAAAAAAAGGCAATATTTGTTGCTATGTTTAAAAGGCTATATCTATTAATTGTCACAAAGCCAAAAGTTCTTTATAGATCCAACTTTTACCATAGAACCCATCAAGCAATCTTAGCCACTCATTTTTTTTTATCAAAATAAAAAAAATAAACTTTCACCCTTTTTTTAAAACTTAAATATCTCGCAAACCGTAAATCGTCAAGCTACAAAAAAAATACCATTGCGACGAGAATTAAATTATCTTTCTATAGACATACATTGTTATATACTTTCGACGAACTTTTTTTTCGATGAACTTTTTTTTTTTCCCAAAATTTTCGCCCAGAAAAATCATATATGATTCGATTTTAACGAATCATATATGATTCTTACGAATCATATATGATTCGTAAAAATCGAATCATATATTATTCTTACGAATCATATATGATTCGTAAAAATCGAATCATATATGATTCTTACGAATCATATATGATTTTTACGAATCATATATGATTCTTTCTGGGCGGAAATTAAAAAAAAAAAAAGTTCGTCGAAAGTATATAACAATGCATATCTATAGAAAGATTATTTAATTCTCGTCGCGATAGTATTTTTTTTGTTGCTTGAAGATTTACCGTTTGCAAGATATGTTGTTTTTAAAAAAAAGATGGAAAATAAAAATGGGTGGCTATGATTGGTCCATTGGTTCTATGACAAATATGTGATCTATATTGATCTCATCTCTTGTCACAAATTGCTAACCCTTTTAGAATGTTTCAAATAAGTGTCCATTTAGTTTTTTTAACCGATGTAGTTGAATATTTTTTAATGGGCTAAGAGCGATCGGTATAATAACGCCTCAACGGCGTTGAAGTCTACATGGCGTGCGTTACATCGGCATTACCATACCCTAAAGTCTCGCGTTACATCGGCGTTGTGATTTGCATTGCTACACAAACGCACATTGAAACGGGCTAGAGGACAAAAAAAATCATTTTAAGCCAAACGGCTATAAATTTAAATTTCAAAAAGTTTCAAAACACCCCCTTGGGGTTTAACGGTAACTTTTTTTTTTTTTTTTTTTTAATTTCTTTTTTAACTTTTTGTAATTAAATTTTAACTCCTCTATAAATACAACACTCCTTTACCCAATATTTTCACACTTAACTCAAACAATATTAATCATTATAACACAAACATTATGTCTTGTTCTTTCCCCCATTCTGTCGAAGAAATGCAAACTTATGTTCAGAAACAATGCGAGCAAGAGGATACGGCTCGCCAGAATGCTATTGTCGAACTTATCAAGACGTTTGAGCACGCAAAGGCGTCGAAGGAACGGTTGAGAAAAAAATACGCGAAGTGCAAAGACATTTCGCCGGAAAGACATGCTGTCATCGACAAATTTTTTTGCGATGAAGCCAGGAAAGATTACGACATTAGTGAAACGTTGTGGAAGTGTGTTTCATAGATACAAGACAATATCAGCCACAAAATTCGTTGGATATATAATGAAAACAAAATGGTTGAGCATGGATCAACTTCATCAAAGCCTGAATGGTCGTATCGCAGCTTTTAGCCGATTTCTATCGCGAGCTGTTGGGAATTATTGAAGAACAGACTTAAGTCTGCTGGTGACATGGTTAAGTCTGTTAGTGTTAGTTAAGACTGCCAGTACAAAGTTAAGCAGACATAGTTACATAGTTAAGTCTGGTCATTAGTAATAGTTAAGTCTGTTTATGTTTAATAGCATAGTTAGTTAGCTATATATTAGGAAAGGATATAGTCGTATTAGTTATCTTATTAGAAGATATGTTTATCCTTTCACACGTTTTTGTAATATTAGGGTTTCCTTAGAGTATAAAAGGAACCCTACGGCATTGTGAAGTTAGTGACAATTGTGATATTAGTGAAAGTTTAATAGAAAATACGAAGTTAGTTATTATTGTGTTCTTCATACTTGTTGGTTGTTAAGATTCCGCATTAACAATCAATTCACTGTTAAGAGTTTCTCACATAGATTAATTTGGATTTATTCAAGTTATCTATTGTCTTACAAAGGCTACTTAGATCCATAAACCGTGGACCTACAAGTGGTATCAGAGCCTATAGAGGGACTCTGAGTAAGAAGAAACACAAACCACAAACACTCATTCACTCCAAAATTCTGCACAATGTCTCAACAAGCCAATGATGAGTACTCTACTCATATTAGTGATGATGAAGTTTCGAATCATGATGATGATGCATCAGACACCAGTAGACCTAAACAACAACAACAAAACATTCCTGCAACAACCACTATCTCAAACATCAAACTCCCAATTTTGAAAAAGGAGGAGTATGATATCTGGGCTATGGAGATGGAGCATTGCCTTGAGTACATTGACAATGATGTATGGAAGGTGATTCAGAATGGAAACTCAAAGAAGAGGATCTCTGTTGGTAAGGATGGTGTTGTTAGAGTGCTTCCACCAGTCTCTGCTGCAGAGATTCATGCTGTGGAGAAGGAAAGGAAAGCAAGAACCATCTTACTGATGGCTCTTCCCAAGGAGCACTTAAGAAGATTTCATGGAATGGATGATGCTAAGGAGATTTGGGAAGCAATCAGAACAAGGTTTGGAGGGAATGCTAATTCGAAGAAGATGCAGAAAGCTGTTCTCAAACAACAGTTTGAAGCATTCACTGTGACCAGTTCTGAAGGATTGGAAAAAGGGTATGATAGATTCCAACATCTCCTCTCACAGTTGGAAGCTCATGGTGCTGCTGTATCTACTGAAGATGCAAATCATAAGTTTCTCAGATCTTTGCCAAAAGAATGGTCAAATCTGGCAATGAACATGATAATGAAAGAAGATGTTGACACCTTATCAATTGATGATTTGTACAATAATCTTAGGGTATTCGAACAAGAAATCAAAAGTGTTTCAAAGGCATCTTCAAGTTCTGCTAATGTTGCTTTTGTCTCCTAAAGCAAGAGCAGTACTAGCAAAGTTAATTCTGGTAGCTATAATTCTGGTACTTCTTCAAGCAATTTGAAAGAAAGAGAAGTTCCTGCTGGTTTTGCTGATGAAGTCATCTATTCACTGTTTGCAAAGAGATCAGAAGACAAGGACCTCATTAATGAGGACCTTGAACAGATAAATGATGCTGACATTGAAGAGATGGACATAAAGTGGCAGATAGCAATGATTGCTCTAAGAGTGAAGAAGTTCTACAAGAAAACTGGTAGAAATATCAGATTTGATGGAAAGGCACCAGTTGGCTTTAATAAGAAGAATTTCGAATGCTATAGGTGTCACAACACTGGTCACTTTGCTAGGGAATGCACATCAAAGATGACTACTGATGGGAAGAAGAAGAAAGATTCAGACTCTCAAGAAGCAGACAAGCTGGAGAAGAGTCAAATGGGTATGCTGACTTTGGAAGCTGGTGCTGTTAACTGGGGAGAGCACACAGATGAGGAAACAGAACCAAATCATGCATTCATGGCTATTGGCTCCAATACTGAGGTATCCTTGTGTTCTAAAACATGCATGAAATCATATACTAGACTTAAAACATTATGTGATGAACAAATGCAACAGATAGGTGATCAGGAAGCTAAAATACTTGCTTACACTAATGCTGTTAAGACCATAGAAGCTCAAATTGCCACTTATCAAAAACAACAATTAAACTTAAATGAAAAGCTTACATTTCAAGCAAATGAAATATATGAAAAAGATGAAAAGCTTAAAATATATAGGAGAATTGGAATGAAAGCTGTAAAAGATAAGGAAGAATTGCAGAAAAGAATAGACACATGGACTAAGTCTGCTAAAAATCTGGATAGATTAATAGACTCTGGTATGAGCTCAACTTGCAAAATTGGTCTAGGATATGAAATAAAATCAGATAGTGAGATTTTAAGTTATGAGGAAGAAATGGAAAGAACTGTGTTCACTAGTACAAGTGATGACTTTGTTGGTAAACCTGTATACAATAGATTCTCAAAAACTGACAACTTCAAAGGAGTTCCACCTCCATTAAATGGAGATTACACTCCTAAACCAGAGAATGATCTTGATGAGTCTTTGTTTGTTTATGGTAAAAAGGGACCTCAAAAGCCTGAAACAAGTATCTCAGATGATAAATCCTGTGAGTATTCTACCTGTCAATCTAATGACAGTGAAGGGTCCATTGGAAATGTCTCTGAGCATTCTGAATCAGAACCAGAAAATGTACCAAAAGAGGTGTCTAAGTCCAAACCTGTTAAGATTAGTGAACCAGTTGTGTCTGCACCAAAGCCTAAAACAGTTGAACCTAGTTGTGTCTCACATATAAAAACTCCTAGGCAACATGTTAAAAGTCAAGAGTCACCCAAGATTGATAGAATGAAAAGAGAGCTAGGGAAAGGTTACTCTTTTGCTCCAAAAAGATGTTTTGTTTGTGGTAGTCTTAGTCATTTAATTAAAGATTGTGATTTTCATGAAAAGAGAATGGCTAGAGAGGCTGAGCTTAAGAAACAAAGAAGTGTTAATACTGGTAATGTGATGGCCAAACCAGTGTGGAATAATGTAAACAGAGTTAATCATGCAAATCAATTTGTTCCTAGACCAGTACAAGTTAATGCTGGTAGATCACATGTTAATTCTGTTAGGCCAAATGTTAATACTGGTAGGCAAAATATTAATTCTGTTGGGCAAAAAGTTAATTCTGTTAAGCCCAAAATTAATTCTGGGTATGTTAATCCATTTAGACCCAAACAACCAGTTGCACATAGACCACAGGTGAACAAATCTAATCAAAGAAATAATTTTGCTAAATCACACTCACCTGTGAGGAGACCCATTGTTAAAAATACAGCAAAAATGTCAAACTCTAATGCTGTAAAGGGACATGGGGGTCTGCTGTTAAGGCCTCAGCATGTTGGTCTTGGGATCCACAAGGCAGACCCAAGCCTGCTCAGGCCTGGGTCCTTAAGAGAAACTAATTTCTCTTCTTTATGTGCAGGATCATCCACTCAAGAACATGGGAGATAGAGGCATATTTGATAGTGGATGCTCAGGGCACATGTCTGGTAACAAGGATCACCTAAAAGATTTTGAAGAATTCAAAGGAGGTTCTGTTACTTTTGGAGGTAGCAAAGGCTACATTACTGGTAAAGGTAGAATAGTAGTTGGCAATTTAGAATTTGATAATGTGTCTTTTGTGAAAGAACTTGGGCAATTTAATCTTTTCTCAATATCACAAATTTGTGATAAGCAGCATAAGGTGCTTTTTACTAAAACTGAATGTTTTGTGTTGACTTCCGACTTTAAGATGCCTGATGAAAGTCAGATACTCCTAAAAGTCCCAAGACAACACAATATGTACAGCTTTGATATGAAGACACCTGATCCTGCAAAAGGTTTTGCCTGTTTGATTGCAAAAGCCACTATTGATGAGTCTAAATTGTGGCATAGAAGGCTTGGTCACATCAATTTTAAGAATCTAAACAAACTTGTGAAGAATAACCTAGTTAGAGGCTTACCTTCCAAGGTTTTTAAGAATGACTATACATGTGTTGCTTATCATAAGGGTAAACAACATAGGGCTTCATGTAAGGCTAAATTAGAGAGGTTTATCACTAAGCCTTTACACACCTTGCATATGGATCTTTTTGGCCCTACTTCTGTCCAAAG
Source organism: Artemisia tridentata subsp. tridentata (assembly GCA_021014915.2). Classification (NCBI taxonomy): domain Eukaryota; kingdom Viridiplantae; phylum Streptophyta; class Magnoliopsida; order Asterales; family Asteraceae; genus Artemisia; species Artemisia tridentata. The sequence goes on from CP139508.1 coordinate 51,068,572, forward strand.
CATAAATCATGCTAGTTATTGCCTTGTCATTACTGATGATTGCACTAGGTTTTGTTGGGTATTCTTTATGTCTAAAAAGGATGAAACCACTGGCTTACTTCAAACTTTCATTAGGCAGATAGAAAACCAGCTCAATCATAAGGTTAAGATCATTAGATCAGATAATGGCACAGAGTTTAAGAATAGAAGTATGCTTGAATTTTGTGGTAACAAGGGAATAAAACAAGAGTATAGTAATGCTAGAACTCCACAACAAAATAGAGTTGCTGAAAGAATGAACAGGACCCTCATTGAGGCAGCTAGGACTATGCTAGCAGACTTACTCTTACCAACCACTTTTTGGGCTGAAGCAATCAATACTGCTTGCTACATATTTAATAGGGTGAGAGTGACTAAACCTCAGAACAAAACTCCTTATGAGCTTTTATTTGGCCATAAACCAGTTATTAGTTATATAAGACCTTTTGGGTGCCATTTTACCATTCTAGATACTCTTAGTGTGCTTGGAAAGTTTGAGGGAAAATCTGATGAGGGGTTCTTAGTAGGATATTCATTAAGTAGTAAAGCCTTTAGGGTATACAACTTAGTGACAAAAAGGGTAGAAGAGACTCTCTATGTTGACTTTCTTGAGGAGAAACCTAATGTGAAAGGAATAGGTTATAGATGGATGTTTGATATTGATTATCTGACTGATTCTATGAATTATATTCCTGTTTCTGTGGAGAATCATGCTAACCCTCATGCAGGTTCCAAAGAAGTAACTAACAATGCAGGTACTCAAGTTGCTTCTGATGCAAATGCTTCTGAGCAAGAAGAGGAGAATGCAGAACTTATTGTTGTTCCTACAACAATAGTCAAGATTGATACAGCTCATGAAGGCACAAAGAAATCTTCTATAACTTCAAAGAAGAAGGAGACTATTCCTAAGCCTCAAGCACAAGGAAAAGAGGCTTCTCCTACAAAGGTTTCAGAAGATATTCCATCTTTCAGAGATGAATTGAATGCATTGGCTGACAAGCATCTTGGAAAGAAGGCTACCAGTACTTCCCCACTTAAGTCTGGTAGTGACTTTGTTAATTCTGCTGAGCCTGATCCTACTCAAACTGAAGTTCTTGATGATTCTGAGATGCTAGAGCTTGAATTCTTTGACAAGCCATGAGAAGGGATCTTTGATGGAGCTTCTTATGATGATGAAAGAGTGATTACTGATTTCAACAACTTACCCACAGAAGTGGATGTAAGTCCAACTCCTACACTCAGGATTCACAATATTCATCCAAAAAGTCAAATAATTGGTGATCCTAAGTCAGCAGTTCAAACTAGAAGCAAAGTGCAGAAACAACCTGAAGCTCATGCACTTTTTAGCTTTGTTAAGAAGCAACAAAGGATCAATCACAAAGATCAACAACACTGTCTGTTTGCATGTTTCCTTTCTCAAAAGGAACCTACCAAGGTTTCTGAAGCATTAGAAGATGAGAGTTGGGTGGAAGCAATGCAAGAGGAGCTGTTGCAGTTTCAATTGCAAAAGGTATGGGTTCTTGTAGATCTACCACATGGAGCAAAAGTAATTGGCACAAAGTGGGTCTTCAGAAACAAAAAGGATGAAAGAGGAGTCGTGGTCAGAAATAAGGCTAGATTGGTGGCCCAAGGATACAGACAGGAGGAAGGAATAGACTATGATGAGGTTTTTGCTCTTGTAGCTAGAATTGAAGCTATCAGGTTATTTTTGGCCTTTGCATCCTACATGGGATTCATAGTTTATCAAATTGATGTCAAGAGTGCTTTTCTGTATGGCACTATAGAAGAAGAAGTGTATGTTCACCAGCCTCCTGGTTTTGTTGATCCTGCTCATCCCAAGAAGGTTTACAAAGTAATCAAAGCTTTGTATGGATTACATCAAGCTCCCAGAGCTTGGTATGCTACACTCTCCAAATTCCTTGAGGAGCATGGGTACAAGAGGGGTTTCATTAACAAGACCTTGTTCATTAAAAGGAACAAGAAGGATATCATTCTGGTACAAGTCTATGTAGATGATATCATTTTTGGTTCCACAAAAAGGTCTTGGTGTGAAGAATTTGAGGCATTGATGAAAGGCAGATTTCATATGAGCTCTATGGGTGAGCTCACATTCTTTCTTGGACTGCAAGTGAAACAAAAGGAAGATGGACTTTTCATTTCACAAGACAAGTATGTTGCTGAGATGCTGAAGAAGTTTGATCTTGCAAGTGTGAAGACAGCAGTCACTCCAATGGAGAACAAGGTGTCATTAACAAAAGATGAGGATGCTGATGATGTGGATGTGCACCTATACAGATCTATGATAGGTTCTATTATGTATCTAACTGCCTCTAGGCCTGATATTATGTATGCAGTTTGTGCTTGTTCTCGTTTTCAAGTTACTCCCAAGACTTCACATCTTCATGCTGTGAAGAGGATCTTTAGATATCTAAAGGACAAACCCAATTTGGGTCTTTGGTATCCTAGAGAGTCATCATTTGACCTGGAAGCCTATTCAGATAGTGACTATGCTGGAGCAAGTCTTGATAGAAAATCCACAACTGGAGGTTGTCAATTTCTTGGCAGAAGATTGATTTCATGGCAATGCAAGAAGCAAACCATTGTGGCTACATCTACAACTGAAGCTGAGTATGTAGCTGCTGCTAATTGCTGTGGACAAGTCTTGTGGATTCAGAATCAGATGCTGGATTATGGTTTGAATTTCATGAATACTATAATTCACATTGATAATGAAAGTACTATCTGTATAGTAAAGAACCCAATGTATCACTCTAAGACTAAACACATAAAAATAAGGCATCAATTTATAAGGGATTGATTTGAAAAGAAATTGATTAGGGTGGAAAAGATACACACAAAATTTAATGTGGCTGACCTATTGACCAAAGCTTTTGATGGACCTAGGTTCAATTTCCTAGTGGTTAATATTGGAATGGTAAACCCATAGCTACATTTAAGGGGAGGTTAAATGTATAGTTTGTAAAATAGTACAAGTATTAAGTAGATTTAATTCTGGTAGAAGTTAAATCTGGTAGCTTTAGAGTTAATTCTGGTAGTTAGTATGTGTTAGTTCTGCTTGCAAAAACATATGTTTGTATATTTTCTTGGTTTTTAGATTAATTTTTCCAAGAAAAGCATGGATTGGTGGTGATTCGAAGCTTTGCAAATGGTTTCTATGCGTATTTGTCTGGTATTTTTGTTAAGTCTGGTGCGTTTTTATTAAGTCTAGTTGACCAATATTAATTCTGGTAGTGTAAAAATGTAATTAATTTTTTACCGTTAGGTCTGGTCGTACACTTAATGATTTTCCTGTTCAAATAATACCGTTGCTATTTTTTCGGGAAAAAGAGGTATATATGGATAAAATTTGATTCATTTTTCATATTTATCCATTATTTACTTCCAATTTTAAAAGGTTTATTATCGACCACTATTACTCTGTTTTTATCAACCAGTATAAAACCCTAATTCGCCAGTCAACCAGTACTTACGATTTCTCTATGGCTCAACTTAAATATTGTGATAAGCATAATCAAGTGGGTTTCTTGAAGAAACCAACCAAGAGCGCAGGTTTGGAACAGATAGTGGATTTCTTAAAAGGCTCTCATCTCAGGTATGCCTTGACTCATAATCCCACTATCTATGATTCCCTAGTCAAACAGTTTTGGGAGACTGCTACTTCCGAAACTCTTGCTGATGGGACTCTACATTTAAGGGAAACCATTGATAACAATGAAGTTTCAGTCTCTGAAACATCCATTAGAAGTAGTCTTAACTTGGATGATGCTTCAGGGGAAACTATGTTGTCAAATAATATGATTTTAGAGGGTATGGGTAACATAGGATATCCCACTGATGGTGGTTTCACATTTTGGAAAAGCCATTTTTCACCACAGTGGAAGTTTTTAATCCATCATTTGCTGCATTGTCTCAGTCCCAAGAGTGGGGGATGAGATCAATTTGGAAGCAATATTGCTTCTGTTTTGGTCTGTCTTTCACTTGGAAAGACTTTTAATTTTTCAAAACTCATCTTTGATGGCATGGTAGCAAATGTGAATAGTAAACACAAGTTTTTAATGTACCCTCGTTTTCTTCAAATGGTGTTGAACATTGAAACTGAAAACAAAATGCAGACTTATTTGTGTGTACCCTTTAAGGATAAAATTTTTAATAACATGAAAAGGGGTTTTCAGGGGGCACATAAGCCATTATTACCTGCTATGTTGCCTGTTAGTACTAACATTGCAGGTACATCATTGTCCTCACCTGGAAGAGAAGCACACTCCCCATCACCTACAACTGAGGAGCCTGTAGATGTCCCTAGGTCACCTACACCACAACCACCATCACCTACACCCACACCACCTTCACCTCAGCAAACCCAGGCTCCAACTCCAACTAATCAAGAGGAGTCAGTTCAAATGTCTGTGGATGATCTCTTACAGCTGGTTCCTACATTGGTTACTGGTATGTGCTTAAACACATACCTTTTCTTGACCAAAACCGGACCCAAAATGACCAAAAACCCGACCATAATGCCAAAAGATATTGTGTTTTTGTATTTTTTTATATGCAGGGACGGATATCTTAAAAACCGACAAAAAGACAAGAAAATCAGGAAAACGAGCACGAGAAACGGAAAGGCTCAGAACCGGAACCGGGAACAAAGAAAATGGTCAAAAAGGCATCCGAGGTCCTCCCACTATCAAAGTTTGTCAACTCCAACCCTTAGATCATTTTTTAAAAAATGGCAGATTTAGTCCTCGAGATTTCAGAAATTACAAGATTAGTCCTTATTTGCCAAACCAAAATAAAACTACAAACCTTTATCTACTTGCATAACCGGATCCACAGCAACAACCCAATCCATCCTTAACCCAATCCATATATCTAACACACACCAGCCCAACCACTAAGACTAAATCCAAGCCCACTTGTTTAAACCTTACACCCGACCCATCAATCCTTAACCCGGTCTTCCCTCGGTCAAAACAAATAAAAATAAAAATAAAACAAACTCACCCAGTCTTTACTCACAAACCCCGCGCCCTATTTCACCCCTCTCCCCCATTTTCACTATTCACCAAAACCCTAGAATTACCGTACGAATTTTTACGGCAATTAAGGGTATTAATGTCAATGATTGGATCTTCTAGAAGGCCCTGACAGAGAGAATGACACATGGCAGCAGGCTATTGGACCGAACACGCGTCAATCCTGATCAAACGGTGGGAAATGAAGATTGGAGGCCAAGGCATGATCTAAGGGTGATGGATAGCTCGAGAGCACGAGGATCGCCAGCGTGGCAAGACCCAGAAGGTTCGGCTGAGCACTATAAATAGGAGAGGGTTATTCCCCATTTCGTATGTATTTAATTTTAGTTAAAGTTATGCTGTCAAAATGTTTTTATAGTTTCCATTGTAATTTTCTGCTTTATTAATTTAGTTTGTTTAAATTTCTAAGTTTGTTCCAGAGAATTTCTTTGTAATTTTTAATTCGAATTAATGAAAATTTTCATTTTAATGTTTTAATTGTTGTTTCAAGTTTATGATTCTGCTTATTTAGTTTTTGTTGATTTAAACTTCTGATCATCATTCTAAAATATATATATATATATATATATATATATATATATATATATATATATATATATATATATATATATATATATATATATATATATATATATATATATATATATATATATATGTATATATATATATATATATTCAGCTTATTATTAAGCTATTTCCTGGTTTTATAAGCTTATATAAGCTTGCTAGCTTAGTGTAAGCTTTTGTTAAGTTTTATTCTATCTTTGCACAACAAATTCAAAAAGTCAAAGATATAGTTAAAAAAGTCAACTGAAATAGCTGTGGGATGAGATTGTGGATTAAGCTGGATATTGGGTTTGATATTGGCTTAATAGCCTGGGTTTACATCTGAGATCATCATCATATTAGCAGGATGAACTTGTGAGTACTGTTTAATCTAGCTTTCTTGGTATCTGCTTATTATTATTTCAATCAAGCTGCTCTTGTTATTTTTGCTATTAGGTGTAAGTAATATTAGTCGAAGAGATTTTTGAACTTTATCAGAATAGACTTAGAATTAAGAATTTAAGTTGTTACTTTTGAAGGTGGTTTAGATAATAGCAGATTAGATTTTATTTTAAGTAATTAGCAGATTGAGCTTATTGCTATTCTCTTTTTGGCATTTTTTTTAAGTGATTAAAAGAGTTTTGAAAAGTTTGCTTGAGTTTTAGAGTTGAAATACAAAAATTTTGCGCCATTTCCCCCTTGGCTGTCTAAAGTCTGCACAGCAGACATGGGCCTTAAAGACTGCTGATCTAGCAGCTTTTCTGGCTTATCCAGATAAGGCAAAGCCTTGAATTTTCTAGTTATAATTAGCTTATCTAGCAATCTTAATGGGAATCATCTGGTATCTAGTTATTACGGCTTATTTGAGTTCTTTTTAGGGCTGCTAAATCAGCCAACACAATTGATCTAGTCTGACAAAATAGTGCAGGTTTTGAGTGGTTTTTCACTACTGATCTAGGCGAAATTAAGCTTGGCAAACGAGCGTTAGAATTAGGGCTTTTTGGTTATTTGTAATCTCTATTTGGTTGGCTTTTCAGAACAGCTTTTATTTTTAAAATTGGTTAAGTTTTAAGCTTTTTATGAGCTATTGAAATAAGAGCTTTTGAGGACTGCTGATAATATAAAAAGAAAAGAAAATAAATTAGTTTCTGTTTTTGTCATTTTTAGTCCCTATAATTTCTGTTTGAGTTAAAATCGGGACTGGATAGTTTTTAGATGTAAATCAGTTTGTTAAATGGCAATCTTAGTCCCTGTCTTTGTTTAAGAATTTCTAAGTTTCAGTTTTTACAACTTTAATCCCTCAGCTTTTATAAAACTTTTATTTTCTTAATTTTCTTTTGTAATTTAGTTTATTTTAATTACATTTTCAGTCCCTTGAGTTTTTAGTTTTGCATTTCAGGTTTATATCTTCACTATTAGTTTTATAAATCTCGGGATTAGCCCGGGATTTGCGTTATTTGATTTCTTTTAGTGTGCATTTATTTGATAACGTAGATTGTCGCTTTTAATTTTCCATATTTTAGTTTAAACAATACCAAAATAATCACTTTCACTTATTCACTTCACATTTTCACGACTCCGAATTAATTCAAACGCCGTCAAACCTTCGTTGGGAGAACGACCCGGGGAAATATTTTCACAAATATTTCTTTGGAAAAATAACTCAAACCAAAATGGCGCCGCTGCCGGGGAAGGCTTGAAACGTTGTCGTTGATTCATATCGTATTTTGTGTTTTGAAGATCCTTCCTCGGAAGTTATCGTTTTATAAAAAATAAAAATACAAAAATATAATAAATAAAACACTTTTCCTAAAGTGTTTTCATAAATACATCTTAATAAACATCCTCGGTCTTCCGTTGAAGGAGGGCGGTTGTAAACCATTCCGAATAAACAACAAAAGAGATCGTGAAGTTAAACGTTTCTCGGATTATTTCTTTACTACAACCTATACACGGGGTTTAAGGAGGTCTTGACATTAAATTGCAGACCGAAGAGAGATCCATTCTTCTCTCCCGCCACGCTGCGCGTAGTTTTGAAAGAAACGAGTACGGTTGATCAACGATCACCAAAAAGAATATAATTTTAATTTTTCCTTATAAAAATAAAAATCCAAAAATATTTTCATTTTCAACTTTTGTTTTTGATTTTATTTCTTTTGGTGTATGCACACCCGTTCTTCTTCTAACCCTCTTCTTTCACCACTTTCAAATCCCGAGAGGATTATCCGTCAAAACAACCGTGTTCATTTCTCAACCGTTGAGGAAATGGCCAACAACCAACACGATCAACACCCGCCGGTGGGTGTTGACAATCACAACCAAGGGCAAGCTCCCGATCTCCGCACTATGCAAGAGTTACTCCAATGTCCCACCGTGGGATACGGAGATGCTATTGTCATACCCCCGATTCGAAATACAAATTTTAAACTCGAGACCGGTTTAATTCAACTTGTCACGGGAAATCAATTTCATGGTTTTGATCGGGAGGATCCTCACAATCACATCCGATGGTTCAATAAATTAACCTCAACACACTACCATAAGGATGTCCCTCACGAAACAATCAAATTGATGTTATTCCCATTTTCGATCGAGGGGGCGGCCCGAATTTGGCTCGAGAAAGAACCTCCTCAATCAATCCATACTTGGGAAGATCTCGTCCATAAATTCGTGAACTATTTCTTTCCTCCATCTAAAATGACCAATGCTAGGAATGAAATCACAAATTTCCAGCAACGATTTGATGAGAATTTCGGTGAGGCATGGGAACGATTCAAGGATCTCCTACGGAAATGCCCACATCACGGATTCTCGGAATTGCATCAAATCGATACATTCTACAATGCCTTAACTCAATCAGATCAAGATTCACTCAATGCAGCCGCCGGTGGCAATATCATGAGTCGAATGCCGAGAGAAATTCTTTCAATTATTGAGAACAAATCTAAGGTACCTACCTCAAGGAACAAACCGGTTGTTTCTAAGGTGAGTACCCAAGCTTCTAGCAGTGATGCTAAGATCGAAAAGCTTGCAGATATGTTCGAAGCTTTCCTTATCTCACAAAAGAAACAATCTTCTCCACCCGCTCAAGTGAAAGCGGTGCAAGAAAATTGTGTTATTTGTGGTGGTCCCCATCCGTATTATGATTGTCAAGCTACCGATAGCCAAGTTTGCAATGCTACTGCAGCAGCTGCAAACTACAATCAAAATCAAGGATTCCGTCCTCAAGGTGAAGTTAACTACCGAGTTAGCAACCAAATGGGACCACCTGGTTTTACACCCGTCCAAAACAACCAAAACCGTTTACCTCAAACCAATCAAGGTTACAATCAAAATCAAAGCTACAACCAAAATCGAGGAAACAATTATCAAGCTCAACCGCAACAAGTCTATCAACCTCCTCCTCCCCAAGTTCCACTTCCTCCCGACTTTGTGAGTTATATGAAAGCAACCGATGCTAGCATACGAACTATGCAAGGTCAAATCAACAATATGAGAACTGACTTTCGGAAGGAGATTGATACGACGATTAATCGACAAACAAACGACCTTAAGCAAATGATGAGCGGATTTTTTCAGATAAATGATCGACCCTCGGGTTCAGGGACTACTTCTCTCCCAAGCAACACGATCGCTAACCCGAGGGGCGATGCTAAGGCGATCACGACTAGGAGCGGTGTTTCATATGATGGACCCACGGTTCCGACTACCGATTCTTCTCTACCTCCCAAGGTAGTCGACCGTGAACCCGAGGCGACCAAGGACATGGAACCTCCTACTAACAACGGAGGAACCAAAGACGTCCAACCTCCGGTCATCCATCCATCTGAACCAAAGAATGTGGAACCAAAAGAAATTCCCGTCAAAGCAAACCTTCCGTATCCTTCGAGAATGAATGATCAAAAGCTCCGCGATAAAGCTTCAAATCAAATGGAAAAATTTTTCCAAATTTTTCAAGAGTTACATTTCGATATAAGCTTCGCGGATGCTTTACTTTTGATGCCTAAGTTTGTTTCCACTCTCAAAAGTTTGTTGAGTAACAAGGAAAAATTAATCGAATTAGCAAAAACTCCTCTGAACGAAAACTGCTCAGCGGCAATTCTCAAAAAGTTTCCGGAAAAGCTTGGAGATCCCGGAAAATTCCTTATTCCATGTGAATTTTCGGGAATGGTTGAATGCTCCGCCTTGGCCGATCTCGGTGCTAGCATCAACCTAATGCCGTTGTCAGTATGGCAAAAGCTTTCTCTGCCCAAACTTACCCCCACTTGCATGACCCTCGAGCTTGCGGATCGTTTCGTAACCCGTCCCGAAGGTATAGCCGAGGATGTCTTCGTTAAAGTGGGGAAGTTCCATTTTCCTGCAGATTTTGTGGTTGTTAATTTTGACGCCGACCCCCGAGTTCCTCTTATTCTCGGAAGATCATTCTTGAGGACCGGGCGTGCTTTGATTGATGTCTATGGTGAAGAGATTACTTTGCGGGTTGATAAGGAAAAAGTTACATTCAACATTAATCCGAACTCGAAACCTCAAACCGACAAATGCAATGTCGCTACGGTTGATCAAAAGTCCGATCCCGTAATTGCTCCTAAAAGAGTTGATCCAAACCTTTCAAGATTCACGGTCAAGAGTATGTCAGAAAAACGTGCTGAGCTCAAGGCTATGAAAATCAATCCTGGATCAAGCAAATGGTTTGAGTGTTGTGCTGCAAATACTAAGAGTATTCTTGATAATGATGAATCTGATTCGGAGACCACAACGGAAGAGGTGGAACTTGCTAGCTCTAAGAGCACACCTCTTGTCCCACCTCCGGAGCCGGTTTATCGTGTCGATTCTATCCTTTCCGACTCTTCCCATCCTTCTCCTCCGATTGAGGGAAGTGATATTCCGAGGGAAGAGCTCGAGGTGTTGTCTGTTAATGCTCCAATTTCGCCGGGAATTGTTGAGACCGATACTTATCCAGGGAAAGATGTCTTGAAATTTGATGAACCATTGTTTCCCCTGGATGATGTTAATGAAAAGCCGCCTAAATCAGTTCAAGTTGTTAAATCAAAATCAGAAGAGCAAAGTAGTGGCAATACCACTTCTTATATTGATTCTCTTCTTGAGGAGTTCGCCGATGAACTCGCTCATATCGATCCAATCCCACCGGGGGATGAGGACGATGACTTTGATTTTGAATCTGACTTACGAGAATTGGAATTTTTGCTGAACCGTGATCCATCGAAATGTGATTCTTATCACGAGGAGTTCACTGATGAACTCGCTCACGATGATCCACTTCCATCATATGATGATGATCTCTTTGACTTCCATGCTAATCTTGAGGAAGTTGAAAATCTTTTATACCATGCTCCATCATCTGATTCTTACACCGAGCTTAATGATTTACAAGATGATGATGATCTCTTCGATTTTAGGGCCAATCAAACCGAATGGAGAAATCTTTTATATGGCAAACCTACTGAAAAAGGCCCTAAAATTGAAACCATAACCGAGGATGCTTCAATTGTCTCTAATGACTTAGCTCCTCATTCTCCCGAGGATGATTTCTTTATTGAGTCCTCCATCGAGTACCCTGCTAAGTTTTCTTGTGAGGACAAAGTATTTAAGCCAGGCTTACTCATTGATGGTGAAATTCATCCTTTGATGAAATTGACTCGTGCTAAGAATTTAAAGTTTCCTGCCTCATCTAAGGAACTTTTAATTCTAAAGAAAAATGATTCCTCTCTGCTTCTTTCTACTCAAAAACTCCCATTCTGTCCGGAGTCATCTCTGCTTGAAACTTTACTATCGTTTCCAGCCGGAAGCGAAGACAAAGTTTTTGACCCCGGCATCACCGCTTTCATCTTCTAAAGCCGTGGGTATCTCAATCGGAGTGGAACTTTCGTGTGCTTCAATGTTATCCAAACATCTTGAACGAAAGTCCGATTGAGATTATCTCTTCCACATGCTCCCCCAAGGACAAATAAATTCGGGGTCGAGTCAAGCTCATGTGACTCGGTTAACAAAAACAAGCGCTTCGTGGGAGGCACCCCATGCTTATCCATCTATCCTCTTATCTTATTTCTAATAAAACATGAGGAGGGATCCCCTCTTCCATATCTTGTGTTTCGTGTTTTCTGTGGTATGTCCAGGAATGCTCGATGATGAAGACTCTCGTGCTCGTAGTTTCCTTCACGCTACTCGAGTTTCATCATTCGCTGCTTATCGATATCCTAAATCTTATCGTTTTACATCTATCTTTTGGCATAATTAATAAACGGCCTTAGATTTTTGTAAGAGAACCCTTACCTTTAAGACATTGAGGACAATGTCTCGTTTTAGTCTGGGGGGGTAATCTGTCGATTTGATTTTTGCCTTGCATTTTTGCCATTTTCTCATGCAACCCCGTTTTTCCTCCAAAAATTTAAAAAAAAAAAAAATCCAAAAATGAGAAAAATTTTAAATTTTTTCCAAAAATAGAATAAATTTTGACATTTTTGTTGACTTTCCGCTGGAGAGAGTAGGAATAAAATTCTGACTTGACCGGGCGTGTTGAGCCCTAGCTTGTTCCCTTAACCATTTATAATCTATAAGCTCGTGCTAGTCTTGTACACAAGGAGCTAGAAAACGCGAATTCTTTTTAAGAGTTTGCAAGTTCCCGTATTTGACTTTATATATGCATGGCTTGATAATAAGGCTAAGCATTCGCGGATCTTATTATTTAAGATTTTAAATTTGCGAAGAACGAGAAATGATAGAGTTGTTTATAAGTTAGATTGCTAAACGTGGAGTAGTTGGATCTCTTTAGAGCTCATCGAAGTTATTTGTGGCTTTTTGTTCCCATCAGCTTGTTTCACAAAAAAAAAATAGTAATCTAGGAATAATTAAAGCTATTTTAGTTTTGGCGATGATTAGTTTTTATTTCTTCCTTAGAGAATCCTTGCTTATGAAAGTTGGGTACACATCAAGGTACTGCCAGTGTTACGGTGTAATAGACTATTCCATCTTGCCGGCTCGCAACCGATGTTGGGATTGTTATAAAAGCCGTAGGACTTGGGGTTTGGCAAAAAAATTAATGAATATGATAATGTATAATAATAAATCCAAAGCCATAAAAAGTTTTCTACATCTTGCCGGTTCGCAGCCGATGTTGTAGACTTCTAATAAAGGCAGAGGAAAAATTCCAAGGTCATAATAGACTATCACATCTTGCCGGTTCGCAGCCGATGTTGTGATTGTTATAAAGGGCCAAGGATTAAATACGTTAATGTGCTTAATAATGTTAAAAATGCCAAACTTCGACTCCGAGGAATCCTAATAAAGGCTTCTGTCTCTGGACTCGTAGATGAGTTGTTTCGGTCGCAAATAAAAGGGATATTCTCAAAATCGTGTGTTAAATCAGAGACCTTGATGTGGACCTCATTTTTGTATGCAACGGTTTTCGAGGGAAGGTTTGGAAACTACTTAGCGTCTAAACTAAGGTATCTTTATCGGCTTAAAAAAATTATCGAAACGAGAATTTGAAGAAATTCATTTCTCACCAAAAATAAAAAGAGGAAAATAGGAATTTGGGAACGAAGAGTCCACAATTAGCTTTCTGAGTAGTGTTGGCAATCTAACTTGTAAATAACAATGATTTCGTTTTTAAGCTTAGTTTGGGGACTCGTGAAAAATCGGGGACGACGAATTTTATCCGTATGGTCACTTCCTCTTGTGTCGTGTTTCCTGCTCCGTGATCCTAAAAGTTATCGTGAGATAATGATTGTCAACAAAGCCGTCACATGGAAAATAAGAAAATACAAAAATATAATAAAAGGAAAAATGGGGAGTTTTTTATAACATTGCATGAGGACATTGCAATAGCTTAGTCTGGGGGAATTTGGTATGTGCTTAAACACATACCTTTTCTTGACCAAAACCGGACCCAAAATGACCAAAAACCCGACCATAATGCCAAAAGATATTGTGTTTTTGTATTTTTGTCTATGCAGGGACGGATATCTTGAAAACCGACAAAAAGACAAGAAAATCAGGAAAACGAGCACGAGAAACGGAAAGGCTCAGAACCGGAACCGGGAACAAAGAAAATGGTCAAAAAGGCATCCGAGGTCCTCCCACTATCAAAGTTTGTCAACTCCAACCCTTAGATCATTTTTTAAAAAATGGCAGATTTAGTCCTCGAGATTTCAGAAATTACAAGATTAGTCCTTATTTGCCAAACCAAAATAAAACTACAAACCTTTATCAACTTGCATAACCGGATCCACAGCAACAACCCAATCCATCCTTAACCCAATCCATATATCTAACACACACCAGCCCAACCACTAAGACTAAATCCAAGCCCACTTGTTTAAACCTTACACCCGACCCATCAATCCTTAACCCGGTCTTCCCTCGGTCAAAACAAATAAAAATAAAAATAAAACAAACTCACCCAGTCTTTACTCACAAACCCCGCGCCCTATTTCACCCCTCTCCCCCATTTTCACTATTCACCAAAACCCTAGAATTACCGTACGAATTTTTACGGCAATTAAGGGTATTAATGTCAATGATTGGATCTTCTAGAAGGCCCTGACAGAGAGAATGACACATGGCAGCAGGCTATTGGACCGAACACGCGTCAATCCTGATCAAACGGTGGGAAATGAAGATTGGAGGCCAAGGCATGATCTAAGGGTGATGGATAGCTCGAGAGCACGAGGATCGCCAGCGTGGCAAGACCCAGAAGGTTCGGCTGAGCACTATAAATAGGAGAGGGTTATTCCCCATTTCGGATGTAATTTTTTTTAGTTAAAGTTATGCTGTCAAAATGTTTTTATAGTTTCCATTGTAATTTTCTGCTTTATTAATTTAGTTTGTTTAAATTTCTAAGTTTGTTCCAGAGAATTTCTTTGTAATTTTTAATTCGAATTAATGAAAATTTTCATTTTAATGTTTTAATTGTTGTTTCAAGTTTATGATTCTGCTTATTTAGTTTTTGTTGATTTAAACTTCTGATCATCATTCTAATATATATATATATATATATATATATATATATATATATATATATATATATATATATATATATATATATATATATATATATATTCAGCTTATTATTAAGCTATTTCCTGGTTTTATAAGCTTATATAAGCTTGCTAGCTTAGTGTAAGCTTTTGTTAAGTTTTATTCTATCTTTGCACAACAAATTCAAAAAGTCAAAGATATAGTTAAAAAAGTCAACTGAAATAGCTGTGGGATGAGATTGTGGATTAAGCTGGATATTGGGTTTGATATTGGCTTAATAGCCTGGGTTTACATCTGAGATCATCATCATATTAGCAGGATGAACTTGTGAGTACTGTTTAATCTAGCTTTCTTGGTATCTGCTTATTATTATTTCAATCAAGCTGCTCTTGTTATTTTTGCTATTAGTTGTAAGTAATATTAGTCGAAGAGATTTTTGAACTTTATCAGAATAGACTTAGAATTAAGAATTTAAGTTGTTACTTTTGAAGGTGGTTTAGATAATAGCAGATTAGATTTTATTTTAAGTAATTAGCAGATTGAGCTTATTGCTATTCTCTTTTTGGCATTTTTTTTAAGTGATTAAAAGAGTTTTGAAAAGTTTGCTTGAGTTTTAGAGTTGAAATACAAAAATTTTGCGCCATTTCCCCCTTGGCTGTCTAAAGTCTGCACAGCAGACATGGGCCTTAAAGACTGCTGATCTAGCAGCTTTTCTGGCTTATCCAGATAAGGCAAAGCCTTGAATTTTCTAGTTATAATTAGCTTATCTAGCAATCTTAATGGGAATCATCTGGTATCTAGTTATTACGGCTTATTTGAGTTCTTTTTAGGGCTGCTAAATCAGCCAACACAATTGATCTAGTCTGACAAAATAGTGCAGGTTTTGAGTGGTTTTTCACTACTGATCTAGGCGAAATTAAGCTTGGCAAACGAGCGTTAGAATTAGGTTTTTTTGGTTATTTGTAATCTCTATTTGGTTGGCTTTTCAGAACAGCTTTTATTTTTAAAATTGGTTAAGTTTTAAGCTTTTTATGAGCAATTGAAATAAGAGCTTTTGAGGACTGCTGATAATATAAAAAGAAAAGAAAATAAATTAGTTTCTGTTTTTGTCATTTTTAGTCCCTATAATTTCTGTTTGAGTTAAAATCGGGACTGGATAGTTTTTAGATGTAAATCAGTTTGTTAAATGGCAATCTTAGTCCCTGTCTTTGTTTAAGAATTTCTAAGTTTCAGTTTTTACAACTTTAGTCCCTCAGCTTTTATAAAACTTTTATTTTCTTAATTTTCTTTTGTAATTTAGTTTATTTTAATTACATTTTCAGTCCCTTGAGTTTTTAGTTTTGCATTTCAGGTTTATATCTTCACTATTAGTTTTATAAATCTCGGGATTAGCCCGGGATTTGCGTTATTTGATTTCTTTTAGTGTGCATTTATTTGATAACGTAGATTGTCGCTTTTAATTTTCCATATTTTAGTTTAAACAATACCAAAATAATCACTTTCACTTATTCACTTCACATTTTCACGACTCCGAATCAATTCAAACGCCGTCAAACCTTCGTTGGGAGAACGACCCGGGGAAATATTTTCACAAATATTCCTTTGGAAAAAATAACTCAAATCAGTTACAAGGATTTCTGTATTGGAGAAGGCAAACCAAACCATGGGAAATGCAATAGTGACCTTGGTCAGAAAGGTTAAAAAGATGGAGAAGGTTATGAAAGGAAAAGGGGTTACTTTTAGAGATGTAGAGGGTGCTGAAGATGAAAATTCTTCCAAACAGGGGAGGAATTTAGGTGAAGAACAAGTTTTTCAGACTCCTGCTCAAGCAAAACCAACTGGAGATTCTGACATAAGTCCTGAAGGATTGGAAGCAGCAGAAACTCTAGCCAAAACTCTTAGTAAAATTCAAAAGAAGAAGAAGAAAAGGCTAAGAAGGAAGTTGGTGATTGATGAGGTTAATTCTGGTGATGATACTGCTAAGTCTGCTGAGAAGGTTAGTTCTGGTATTAAGTCTGTTAGTGAGAAAGATAAGTCTGGTGATAAGTCTGCTGATCAAGATAGTACTAGTAAAGAAGATAAGTTTGCTGCAATACAAAGAGAAGGAAAGCAAATTCTTGAAGAAACTCAGCCTAAGAAAACAAAGAGGCAACGAAGAGAGGAAGAAGCAAGCTTGGCTGAGATTGCAAGGATTCAAGCTCAAGAAGCAGCTGAAGAGGCCAGGCTTGAAGAGATAAAGAAAAGGGATGAACTACTTGCAAAGAAGCTGCAAGAGGAATTTAATGATGATCCCTATATGTCTATGATTGAAGGAGATGATGACCTAAAGGCAAAGTTGGAAGAATTGAAAGCTGATGAGAGTCTGACAGTTGAGGAAAGAGCACAAAAGCTTGCAGAATTCATGAATGCCAGAATGGAAACAGACACTCTTGGAGATTTGATGGAAAAGATCAAAAAGACACAAAAGAGGAAGAGTACTACCAAGAGGAATCAGATGCATTCCACTTTTGAAAAGATGAGAGGAATGTCATATGAAGAGGTTGAGAGTATGTATCTCAGAGCTTATGAAAGGGATCATAACTACAAGCCTATTGACTATGAGGATTCTATTAGAAGAAGTTTCAAAAGGCAAAAGGTGTCTGAGGTAGAAAAAGTGACTGAGGTTGAAAAGGTATCTGAGGTTGTAAAAGAAGAGGTTGAAGTTAAGAAGCCCATTATAAGGTGGACTAGAAGAAAGAGAGCAGCTAAGAAGGGTAAATCAGTTACTGAGGAGGATGTGCAAGAGGAAGAAGAACCCTCTTATGAGGAATTTACAATGGGATCAATTCCTGAAAGTTCAGCTCAACCTGCCAAGATTTTCCAATGGCAGATCATCAAAACTGGTAAGAAAGGAGCTTATAAAATAATCAGGGAAGATTATACAGAGGTTGTGTATGTGAATTTTCCAGGTTTATTAAATGATTTGAGCAGAGATGATCTTAAGGAGCTGTACAAGTTGATGATGATCAAATATGGAGATGAAAGACCAGAAGAAGAATTTGAAAGAGTTCTTTGGGGAGATTTGAAGACCATGTTTGATCCACCATCCAGAACTGACAAGATTTGGAAGCTACCCTATCAACAAGAGACAGTAAGATGGAGGTATTTTGATAGCTGCCAAGTTCATTGTTTGACTTTGCGGAGTGCTCACATATACATGCTGACAGAGGTTGAATATCCTCTACATCCTAGGGTATGCAAGGAGATGCTTGAGAAGAAGCTATTGAGTGATAAGAAGGATGAGGTATATTATCAGCTGTTGGAGCTAATTAAAATGCAATCCCAAAAGGAAGCTGTTTGAGGTGTTTGAAAGAATTTTCCAAGTTGATAAGTGAGATTAATGGAAGTTCTCACTTGGTGAAGGTGCTTTGCACTAACACAACAAATGGTTATCAGTCCACCATGTCTAATCCACATAAGGACTGGCTAATCCAAGAGCAAACGGCTCTGGTAAAGATACCTCAAATCCGTTTAAGGCTGACAATTTGCCAAAAATTGTATGGTAATCAACTCACTATATCTGTGATAGTGAAGAGTTGGCTAGCCCACATGAGTATGGCTTGTGGTAAAAGCTGTGGAAATCCATAACTGGTTATCAATTCACCAAGGTGAGGTTTGTATTCCACCAAAGAATTGGCTAGTCCAAAAGCAAACGACTTTTGGTAAAGAAAAAACCAAATCCGTTGATAGCTGATGATTTGCTAAAAATCATATGGTATTTCAACTCACCATGTTTCATGTACAAAGAGTTGAAATGGTTATCAATGTACCATGGTTTTACACCAAACATTGGCTACTCCAGAGTTAATGGCTAACTGGTAAAGAGACATCAAATCCATTAATTTTCAATGATTCACATCTCACAAGAGTTAACACACCTGGAAGTGATGAGAATAGTATGAAACTTTATGAATTGATGTACAAATAGTCAATGTTGCTGCAAAGATCAGATGGTATGAAGATTGCTGATATAAAGATGCTGCACAAGTTCAGATATGATGATTTGAAGAGTTAAAGTTCAAAATAATTCCAAAAGATTAGAGTTCAATCCTCAGAAAGCTTATCAAGAAAGAAACTTGAAGTTCATGGTGCATGAAGATCAAGTTAGGGGAGGATTGTTGGGAATTATTGAAGAACAGACTTAAGTCTGCTGGTGACATGGTTAAGTCTGTTAGTGTTAGTTAAGACTGCCAGTACAAAGTTAAGTCTGGCAGACATAGTTACATAGTTAAGTCTGGTCATTAGTAATAGTTAAGTCTGTTTATGTTTAATAGCATAGTTAGTTAGCTATATATTAGGAAAAGATATAGTCCTATTAGTTATCTTATTAGAAGATATGTTTATCCTTTCACACGTTTTTGTAATATTAGGGTTTCCTTAGGGTATAAAAGGAACCCTACGGCATTGTGAAGTTAGTGACAATTGTGATATTAGTGAAAGTTTAATAGAAAATACGAAGTTAGTTTGGGTAGCTGAAGGGACAAAAGGCAAATGTTAATATACTTCGTCAGCAGGGCACTTCACGATGCGGAGTTACAATACCCACCTATCGAGAAGCTTGCATATGCTCTTTTCATCTCGTCCAAGCAGTTAAGGAGATATTTTCAGGCACACGCAATAGAGGTCATCCCAAACCATCCACTAAAGTAAGTACTGGAAAGGCCTGAAAACTCAGTGCGACTGACCTTCAGGGCAGTCGCCCTGGGGAACATGAAATAACATACAAGCCTATAAACGCAATTAAAGGGCACGTGATGGCCGATTTCCTGGGGGAAACAGACGGGAAAACTAAAGGCTTCAAAGAAAGAGATTGAGGTTCCCACGAAAAGCTTAAGTCCGTTCACTTCAAATGGAAACTTTTGTAAGCATATTCGACTATGTTTTATTTCGTTATAAAAACTGTAGTATTTGGAGGTGTCGATGCCACAATTTCTAACAAAATTTGACTTATTTATCGACGCATCAATCGGTATGGATGTAAAAATAACTGAACTTGAAGGGCATGTGTAACATGAATATCACAGTAAAAAGTGTGAGGTCTCAAGTTCAATTACTGCTGGGTGTAAATAACCCTGAAGTGGTCACGCCAATCTCCTGAAAAGGGAGGGCTTTACCTGGTTTGAGTATATATAGCGGTGAATTCAAACCCCATGGATTAGTCGACCAAAAGGTTGGAAACCATAGTTACTCAAAAAAAAAAACAATGAATATGCTAAAGCTATCTTTTTCTGCTAGTTGTCGGACTTTATCACAAAGTCATTAAAGATATAATTTATAGTGTTTTGTTATTGATTTCATGTACATGGAGTTGTTGTGATGTTTTTAGTGGTATTTATTTGGTGTTATAAGGTAAAAAAGAAAAAAGAAAAAAAAATATTATTTCGGTCTGATTAACCCGAACTCTTGTTCGGGTTGGGTTTTTTATGAAAGTTTAACCATATTCGGGTTTCGAACTAACCCGAATAACTCACATAAAAGATTTTTAAATTATTTGCCTTATATTTCTTTCTTTTTTTTTAATTAAAATTTACCCACTTCTTTGTTTATGTGATAACAATGCTTAGTTGGATTAACCCGAACCTGAATATCTCGAACCTTTATTAGGTTCAGATATAGTATTTTTTTTTTCAAAACCTGACTCAAAATTTTCTTATTTAAGTTTGGTTAGCTCGAATAATCGCCCTAAGTTACTACAGGTCAATGAAAGTAAAGATAAAAATACTCCAAATTTAAAAAGATTGAAAGTCAATTCTAGAACAATATCGATTTTTCTTTTTATTTTGAGCCTTGAAAATAAAGTATAACGAGGAAAAAACGATCCCGCCGTGTTGCGATGGGGTAGTTTTTTTTCCCCTGCAGGAACATGTTACATACACCAATTTGCAATAGAATCAGATTTGTACAAATGATTTTCTCGCCTAACATTGTTGAATATGCCTGCCTGCAACCTTTGGTTCAACACTTCGAATGGAATTCTTATTGCTGTCCCAAAGCATTACTTCACAATCATGCTATAGCCTGAACCTGGAACATCACAGAAACATGCATAAACATCAATTTAACTTTTTACAAAGCTACTGTATTTGTAACATTGAACTCAACCTCTTATCCGAACATACTTTGGGAGTAATTGTTGAGATGCTTTCAAATGAGACTCTCTTGCTGATATTACTTCAATTCTTCTTCCGTTTGTCCCTTCTACTTCTTCCGGGTAAGTCACGGGCGGTGTGTATGCCTCGAATGATTGTAGGACTTGTGGGGTACTTTGTAGGTTTGTGTTATTTACCTCATCCTTCCTTGTCTCTATATCAATTATATCCACATCATGTGTTTTAGTAGAATCTAACCCAAACATGTTCCTAAGTATCTCAAATCCTTCTCTAGCCATTTCAAGTTCTAAGTCCGATTCATAAGAATCTTCCCCGATAACATGATTACTATGTTCAATTTGCCTAAAGGATTCATCATGTGTTCCTTGAGATTCAAAGTTATTGATCATAAAACCTAGGTCTTTTTGCTCAATATGCTCATGTTCGGCTAAATCCTCCTCAATTGTTTCCACAAGTTGTGATGTATACGAACCCATTAATTCATTAAACTTATGGTTCACGGTTAGGAGGCTTTCCTCAAAATTTTTCCAAAGGGTCTTATTAAAAGGAGTTGATCCTAACAATGATTGTTTAATAGAAGCCACACATGCACATAATTCATCAAACCTATCAAACTTTATACCCATCTCCTCTTGTATATATCTAAGATCACTTAAAAATTCATTGGAACAACAGGAAGCAAATCTATCCGTGTAAAGTAATTATTCCTCTATTGTTAATGATCTAAATGGAATTTCATCCGCCATGGTGACAAATGAAAATGATTTTACAAACAAAGGGCACAAAGAAAAAGATAGACTAAAGAAAACCTAGAAAAATAAAATAAAAAAAAATCTCACTAGAAAGGAATCTAGTGAGTAGACCTATAAAAATAAAAATTCAACCTAAACAATAACTATTCCCCGGCAGCGGCGCCAAAAACTTGATGCGTGGTTTTGCAACCTTACAACAGGTTTTACCTCTCGAGGGATCTCAAGAGGCTTACAACCCCACCAGGCAGTGTACCTGACCGATGTAGTATAGTGTAGTGGTAAGTACGGGGGATTGATCGTTCTCCACAGGGAATAGTGTTCGTTAGGTATGAAAAACTACTCTAATAGGTCTAAGGGTGAGAGAAGATTCTTTTTATGTTTTTATAATTTTATGAAAGCAAGTAAAATCTCGGGTTTGAAAGAGTGGGCGGAATTAGTTGCTAGTCAACTAACCCAAGTTACTACAAATGCAAATAAAATAAAATAACTGAAAATGAAAAGGTGGTAAAACTTATGTGGAGAAAAATGTGTTTACTTAGATTTTCTTACTCCCTAACTATCTTTTACCGGTTGATTAGTGTGTAATAATTGCGTGGATGACGGGTGTATTCCCTAATACCAATCGTGGGGTGGCGTACGTACTTCCCCAACTCTACAAGCTCCTACTTCACTCCTATGTCGAGCCGGCTAGGAAGCTCCTAACATGGGATCACTAGAATTCGCTTGTGCATTAAATACAACCATAAAAACCTTAGTACGCATTGGTTCATGTTTCTTAAGACGTTCAAGCAAGTTACCGAATAGGAAGTTAGCCAGTTTTCTTAAGCCTAACATAGATGAACAATCATCCAATACAACTAATAACACACTAATAACCAATAATCAATAGCTAGGTTTCATTAGATCTAAGCAAACACAAGATAAATCTAGCCTAGCATGTTAAACGAAAGACAAGAACACGATAGAATCAAACAACACATAGACATATTGAATGATTAATTGATAACTTATCTTCAATGTAACATGGAAGATCTCAAGGCAAAAAGCCTTGAAAAAGCTGCTAAATTCGTCTTAGGGTTTTCACACACAAAGTTCCCCAATAAGTTCCACACTAATGACAAAAAATTGCAAAACTATATATAGACTTTCAGATCTGACGGCGTCACGTTATGGAGTGTGACGCCGTCACCTCGCCGCTTTTAAGGTTCCCGGATGGCCTTCTTGACGCCGTCCCTCTTTAGCTCTCCAAAATCCGTTCTAGCTTATCAAGGCTTGACGCCGTCAGATAATGGCTTGACGCCGTCCCTCTTTAAATTAAGCCGTGACGACCTTGATCACATTAAAGCGTGACGCCGTCAGAATTCCATGCAAATTTCTCTGGCTTATCATGAGTAATTTTCACATCCACCTTTTTCTTGCCAAGCCATGACGCCGTCCAGGGCAATCCCTGACGCCGTCAAAGGTAACTTTTAGCCGATTTTGAGACTTTGTCGTTTTCTTCACTTTTATGCTCCAAAAACGTCCAAAATGCTTCCTTTTCCAGATTTCTTCTCAAAAGTACCTAAAATGACAAAAGGAACGATTTAGGGCAATATTTGATCAAATAAATACGATTTAGGGCTTAAATGACCCCTTAAAAGCGGTACACTTTTCGCTTCATCAATAAACTTATACCCTAAAGTCCTATGCCTTCCGTGCCAGGTATGTTTCAGTATTTAGAGCATCCTTTACTTTGACTATTTCCCTATCTGATAACTACTTGATTTGCTTTATTTGCAAATATTAGAATTGCTTATTTTTATTTTACGGGTTACTACAGTATCATGTTCCCCGAAACTCCCGAACTTAACGAAACAGATCTCCGTACTATAAGTACACTACCTACCGATTCTCTTAGGAAATCCCCATCTGATGAAAAGTTTATTGGTTGCCCAACAACATTTGATGTTGGACAAAACTCCCACCAAGAAACAATTCAGAAAGATGATGAATCAAATCCCCTAGAACCTAATACTCCCGAAACTCCTATACTAAATTTCCCAGATGCTATATCTACGCCTAATTCCCCTGAACCTAAAGACCCCATGTGGACTCTTCTTTATGAGCACGCCAGTATTCTCGACAATCACGCTAAACATTTGGAGGAGCTACCACATTTACGTTTCGAGTGGTACGACCGTAATTTCGACACTCTATTTAGAAGGACCAATGACGAAAGGAGAACGGTGTTTGACTTGGAAGCAAGTGTGGAACGAATGAAGAATACGCACGAACATAAGTATAAAAGTCTAGATTATAGGATTCGTCATGCAAGAAGGGAAAATAGTCAACTACGTGGTCGAGTAGCAAAGATTGAGAGAACCCTATGGGCAGCCAGAGAGACGGCAATTTGCCAGGGTCAGAAGATTTTTACTCTGGAATCGATGCTGGACAGCTAGATAAAGGTGAATACGGAATTTCAGGAGCGTTTCTTGGAAATGGAAATTACACAACTACAACTTGAGAATGAAGTTAAGCTTTTACGTCAAGAACGTGGCTGATCTCAAACTCATGTGTAACGACGTTGTGTCTACTGTACCAAATAGTATTTGGTTAGGTATTTCCTGTAGTTTCCAATAAATCTGAAACCCTCGGAGTTTGTAATCAATCAATAAATGTATGACAAATATCTTTTGTTATATATATTATTGTTGAGAATAAATTCTTCTCCTATCATGTCTTACTATAATGCTGTGCATTTATGTAATGACTTCCCTTAAAGTCCTATCATTTGTTTAATAGACAAATGATTTCGTATAAACTATACCTAGAGCCTAATAAGTGTCACGTACCTAGTTAACTAAACATAGAGCCAATTAAGCAACAGAGAAATTTGAGGATTTACCCTTATAATAACAATAGAAAACCCTAAACCTACTTCATGCAATATTAATAAAAGATCTTGTGATAATTGTTTTTAGTAAAAACAATTGATCAAGCTATTAATATTAATCTATCTTCAGCCCGACGTATCATAAACTTAGAACCCCATAAGATAAAATTTCGGAAGAGAACCTTGATGAATGAAGAGAGAGTTGCTGAAATCTAAGAGAATTAGTTAATTCCTTAGCAATTAATCATTCATCTACGATATTTAACCAGACATATCCGGAAGAACGTTAGAATGGAAAATACTATGCCAATGACTCCCGAAGTTATCCAGAAATTAGTGGTTAGTCTCATTACAGCAGTGCTCGAGGTGACTACGACAGCTCGTTTGGGAAGCCATAAGATGACAACAGGAGAGAAGAAAATTGAACGAAATAACCGAAAGCGAAAACATAGTGAAATAGAAACCACAATCCCTACTCCCTACCTCATGTGTCGCCACCATAAGCGTCTTACTCATGAATCCGTTTATCGTGGAAAGTAACCTCTATGTCAACGATGTGAGTTACATCACATTGGAGATTGCTATGTTAAGTGTGGAAGATGCAAGGAAATAGGACATCAGTCTAGAAACTGTAAGCCAATAGGAATAAAACCACGAACCGTGACTTGTTATGGATGTAGAGGAATAGGACATGTGATAAGTCGATGCCCGAACTTCAATCCCAACTGGAAGACTAAGAATGATTCGGAAGAAAACTAGAACTCATTAAGAAATCATACCTATGCCCTAGTATGACCTCTAAGTTTGATATTTCGGAAGTAATGAATAAACTGAGGATTAGAACCCTCTAAGTTGTAATTTTCCTTTCAGATACTCCTTAGCTACGATAAACGTAATCTGAATAAATTATCTTTCTACTCAATATCTCGCGATAATTCTTTCATATTTCTAAATCTGCGTTTAGCTTTCATATCTGTTCTATTTTCCCAAACTCTATTCACAAACATTGCCTAGTGAAACCATAGACGAACCCTAAGAATTATTTTGAGGTTAACCCATTAATTTTTTTTAGGAAACCTTAACCTATCACAGTAGTATGGACAACAATTTTCCAAATGCTTTTGAAAATTATTTATGAAGCTATTATTTAAAAGTAAAGCGTTGAACACCATCTAAAACTTTTTTTTTAAATAAATACCACAGTGACTGTACGAAACATTACATCATTTGGTCCTCAATTATACATAACCTGATCAACTATGTATAATTTTGGAAGAATCATGTAACGAGTTGGACAGTTATATTTTCAGATTTTCAACTATTAATTTTCATTCAAAAGCAAAATATTGAAACAAAACAAATTGTTATTAAACCATTATTTTGATTTCATACAACAAAAGTCTACAACTACTACCCATCATCTCTAAAATAGGAATTCGACAACATTGTGGATAGAAAAACTCTAAGATTTTATTAAGAAACCTTGGAAGATAATACATAGAGATATAATTAGCAACTGAAGTGCTAATATTACAAGGATTACATAAGCTTTATTACATTGAGGATTTCTTAGAAAACACAAACAAAGACCATCCTAGTGATCTTAGCGTAAGATTTACTTTCCCCATGTTTGATCCACGATAAAGGCTGCGATAGTAAGCGGAATCACGAACCATAGGATTATTCCAAAGGCTTCGAAGTTCTCATCTGGACTGTACACCATGTAGGAAATAATTGCAATAATGAAAACGATCGCTAGGTAAGTAACAAGGTGCGGCATTTTTGAGGATTTAGAAAGGAAATTTTGTGATGAAAAATGAGGATTAGAAATGAGATATTTATAGGAAAGATTCGACCGATCAATTCGAACGTTAGATCACTATTCCTCCACTATCAAATCTGACCGTTGCATAGTAACGTACTAGGTGGCAAAACATTCAAATTTAGTTCATCCAGTAGAGATAAAACTGACCAAATCTCGATCCTTAGAGAACCAGGAGTTATCAGCGAAACGACATTATCGGGAAATCGGACTCAAGAATAAAGATAATATTTTAAGTAATATTATTTTTAACTTGAGGCATTTTAAGCATATCAAACTTCCATCCTAACCCAAATCGTTGTACGATTTTCTTTATCGCATTCCCAATCTAAATAGAATAAAAATTCTGAACCCAGCTATTCCTATACAACATTTTTCTCAACTTACCAACCAACACAGACTGAATCTCGGGACGAGATTCCCTTCAACAGGGGGATACTGTAACCACTCGTAAAATTTCCTATTTACTTTACTAATTTATTATCCTTTTTCCACGGGTAAATTTTTTATTTATTTAAATGTATCTCTCATCTTATGTGACGTAGATCACATCATTGATAAACGTGCTCCCACAAGACCTGCTTAACAAAACTAATGTTTATTTTATAAACATCATGATAGAAAAATATTACAGAATACCATTTACCACTTTACGATAAAATCCTTAACAAAGCATTCACTATCTGTATAGAGTTTCTAGGAAACCCTAAAATTCACCACAACACCAAATATGAACAACTAAACATCATAACATAAAAATACAACATATCTAAGTTAATGTACAAGTTCTTAAAGCACTAAAAACCCTAATTCTATTTTGTTCCCGATAAAACCCTAATTTCACATAAGTATTATTTTATGCATACATTTTCCAAAACCTAATTTATTTCTAGAATATTTTTATAAATATAAAGCTTACAAGTTATTTAAGCTATAGTACAAGTCATTTATGCATAGAAACATTTATTTACAAAATCTTTATTTAAATTCCATTTATATTATTTTCAAAGCAAAATTTACAAAACATGTATGCATAACTTTTATAAATGATATTTTCTAAACTCCTTAAATATTATTACATGTATTATAGCCCAGAGTACAAGTGCTTAATGCACAAAAACAATAAATTCCATTTAATTACTTTTTAACATAATAAAAATTAACAAATAATTTTTATAAACTAAATAAATGTTAAAACTATATTTTTCTAATTTTCTAAACTTATGTACAAGTCTATTAAGCAAGTTTTACAACCCTTCATAAGCTCAACATATTTTCTTTCAATTCTTAAATAATTCAATTTATACAAGAACCTAAAAGACCATAAATATTTTTGTAAATAATAAAACTCTTGAACTAAATTAGTTAGTATTTCTAAACCCTAGTTACAAGCTACTAAACCTAAATTACTACTCTCCTAAGCTCACGCCCTCTCCTCCAATTTCCTGGTTCAATTTTAACTACAAAACCTAACTAAACTTACCTATTAAGAATACCATGTATCTAGTCATCTTCAAGCCCTCTCCTAAGACCCTCCACTTGTACACCTTAACCTTCAAGAAACCTCTCCATAAGTAGCTAAAACCCATGGACATGAAACCGGCCACATCACTCTCTTCTTCTCCCTCCTCCTCCACCTATCCAAGTGGCGCCAAGTTCAGTTCCTGTCAGCCCTTGTATGCACATCTTGTCCCCTTATCACCTTCCTACTTAACCCTAATCACCACTACTATAAATAGCAACATAAACTCTCTTCACACTTCACACTACATCGAACCAAATAACAGGAACAATCCCAAACTACTTCTGCTATAAACACAACCTCACTATACTTTCACAATAAACCTTAGAAGGACCAGAAGAGAAGAGGAGGGTAGCAAGTGGCGAGTTCATTTCATCCATAAAACCCTAATCGACCACAACTACTAAGTAAGTTCTAAACCCATTTAAATTCAGTTATTTACTTTACCTATACTCCTAAAAATATCAGTAAGTATCAACTAGTAATAGAACTTGATCAAATACAAAACATATTTTGTTTTCTTTACTGCCTGTTCGAACAGAACCCTAAACACACACCCATAATATTCGAACTAATGTTTAAACCGATCACTAATATGTTAAACATGATAAAACACATCAACTATAAACGTATCATGTCTAAAAACCTTAGTCGAAAAACCCTAGAAACATTAAACCCTAACCGGGTTATTTCTTTCCTGTTCTATCGAGTGAAAATAAAGTCCCACAGCCCAACTTTAGACCTCGAACCCAATATCCAAACGACCCTTAAAAATTCTAGTTTTTGGTATCTAAGGAGTTTACCCAGCTATCTCAAGATTGGAAAAAGAATCAGTAAAAATGATTGATTTTTCATTCGATTATTGAGTCTAGAATCTTGCTCTTTATCGCTACATATAGAAATAACTTTCCAGATATATAAATTTTTATTTCAGTCGATCAATTACCCTACTTAGGACATAACTTTCGACCCTCAAACTACTTTGATAAAATCTGATTTTCAGTATGTTAAAAGTTCATATAACAAAATTATTTTAGAAGAAAGAATTAGGTAAAACCATTAACCGAGTCGAAAGATATTTAGGTCTAAAGTTGCCTCTATCGCTAATTTGAAAACCTATAAGTCCAGTTATAAATTTCTCACTTTAGTCGACCCAACTCACCATGTTCTGACCTAGATTTCGACCCTCATTAGATCGTTATAAATTCTGAATTTCTGGCAAACTAAAGTTCACATAGTGAACTATTTTTAGAAAGAAACCGTTTGTAAAACCATCGAGTGAATCAAAAGATTATTCGAGTCCCAAAACTGGTCTAGCGCTAGTCTAAAATTTATTTTCAAAATTCATATTTAAACTAGTTTCATCACTCGACTTTTGGACTAATTTTTGAATATCAAACGAACTTTATAAATTATGATTTTTGACATGTCTAGAGTCGACCTAGGAGACTTTTCATAGGAACTGAAAGCTCGTAAAATGATCCCGTATTCGTTAAGTTATTCGCATCCAAAGATCTCGTCAAGTCCAATATTTTATATAAGAGATTTTTAGTAAATTAAAGTTTTTAGGGCTAATTTTGTAAAATAAATATGTACAAGGGTATTTTCTGTCAAAAACAAATAAAAAGAGGTGAGATTGTCATTTTTGAAACTTGAGGGTATAAACTGTCATTTTCCAAAAGTCCAGGGTATAAACTGTTATTTGACCAAACCTTAGGGATTAAAGCATAACTTTTCCTAATCGATATTTTCATCCTTTCTATTTTATTTTCCCGACTCCATATTAACATAATAACGAATAAACTAAACCCAAAACTTACAGATAAAAGATAAGATAAAATCTTACTTTTGAAACTACATATTGGCTTAAATAAAATATGTAACAATCAACCAAACAACAAAACAGAACAAAACAAAATAAACATATAATCATTAGAAATGATTACTAAATATTGGCATAACAACCCAGGTTACATTGTCCGGAGACGTTTATCAACTTTCTTTCATTTGTTTTCCATCCAGATTGTCAGGTGAGTTCATAGTCCCACTTTTTACTACGTTTTCTAAACTTGTGGGGAGATACATGCTACTAAACCGAACACAAGTATTTTCCTGATTGTTATTGCACTAGATTAACTTACTGCCTATTTAAAAGTCCCTCTATCATGCACCATTAGTCACCTGCTGGGTGAGCGCGAATATAGTGAATAGATCTATTGGCCTGACGACCCATTTGTATTAGCCGGATGGATACCCTTATTGGTAGCCGGTTATGCAAATGCATTATATTTGAGAACTATGAGGAGTTTGGGCAGACTCTCTCATGGGGGCAAACCACTACCATTTAATTATGTTAGTGAGACTAAAACGTGTTAACGCATTGTGTGTCATGAGGTTTAGTGCAATATAACGAATTGTGATATTACTGAATTACTCTCTACTTAGCTTGTGTTCAAAACTGATTACTACTGAAAACACTATGGATTCACTCAACCTTTGTGTTAACGTTTTAACATGTATTCTCAGGTTATTGGAAGCATGGATTGGCACGGGATTGGGCTATGGACTATGTTATCATTCAAATCAATAATATTTTTATAAATGTATTTTGAGAACCTCTTGTTGGGACCTGCATATTGTAACTCTGATATAAATGAATGATAACAATTTTATCTAAAACGCCTCATTTTCGAGTCGTTTTCTATTATCATGACTGTGAACTATTTAGTAACTCCCCAACTTATATTTCCGCTGCAAATAGCAAAAACGGGGGTGTTACAGATTTTGACTCACCTTGAGTTTCAGCTCGGCTGATCGCACACATATAGTAGCTGCATCACAGACCAATAAAGTACCAACAGACACTTCCTGTGGCAAAAAACCATCAGGAGACTGTTATTGATTTTTTTTTCCTGTCGTAATTCTAAAAAATTAAGATAGCAGCTAAACCATTATACTGTAAAACAACAACAATTTTACAAAATCGAAGATGTTGAAAAAGATGAAGAAAGTACTCACTGAATAAAGGGTTGTTGCTATCTGCACTTCATCCTTTTTTGTAACCCATGAATCCCACTCAAAATGGTTCGAACCTGCAATTAAACAAAAACCCATGAATAAAAATACAAACTTTTCATTAAAAAAAACAACTAAAATCTCAGATATAATCGATGTTACCAATACAGCAATACTCAAGTACAAAGCCCAGGAATTAAGCCTCATTCAACGCTGGAAATATCACACTTAAATCATGATTTGAGCATCAACAACCAACAACCTTACACCATGATTCCTATCGCATAGGAACCGTTTGAGAGACAATATGAAAAATTAAGATTTGTCATATTATAAGTGGCCAGACACATAGTAGAATGAAATTATGCCAAAACCTAATGCTATTAACCATCTAATACATAAATTGAAACTTTCAAAATCATAATATACCTACGGTGCTGCATGAAGGCGGTGGTAAATTATTATACCCATACACATAATCTAAATCTGAACTGATTGTTCATAAATCTACAAAACCCACAAAAAAATTAATCAGGATTGGTTTAAACATAATGCAACCTCATTAACTTTTGTTTTGACTTGCAGCTTGGACAAGCATTCAACACAAGACCAAATATTCTACCTTCTGTATATCGTACATACCTGATAACTATTTAACCTATGACAAGTGTACTTTAGTTCTTAATTCAGTCTCATCTACTATTGTTTACTAGGATCAAATACCCCCATTTTCAACTAAGGTTGCCATCCATTCTAGAGAAACTCACCTAGGTGCTCCTATCTCACAACTTTCTGCAGACATAAGTCCAGAGCCTATGGCTGCAGCATCTTTAGGACATGTGTATAATGGTTACATAGTTTGACCTTGTGAAGTGGACTAGTCCCTTTTATGCACTTTTTATGGTTAATTAAGGCATAGAAATCGTAGGAAAATTTTCAAAATCACTCAGTATGTTCGTCTAATAGGTTTTTTGGTTACTTCACGTTTTGCTACTCATCTGTGCATACTGGGGAGCTAGTAGGTGTAAAAGTGCAGAGGCCTAGTATGCCGCTTTCTTTGACCCTCTACGCGTTGTTATTTAACATGATTGGGGGCAAATTAAAGAGATTTTCCAAAGCAAGTAAGGATATAATTGTAACAGTCAATGAGACGTGAGACTTAGAATAGAAAATTATGGCAGCGGAATGTACCTCCTTTGTCTATGCTTCTTATGATTTAAATGCATTCATCTTCATTTTCATGACCTAAGATTTTAATTAATACGTCAGGCATATGTTTTAAAAAATCGTTTACATCCTTGAGGAACAGAATTGTGAGCGGTTTGCTTCATTATATGGTTTCTGTGACTGTAAGTGATCTCCAGTTACCACAACGCATCATCTTATGTGCCATTATCTACCTTTATATATGTCTTTTAGTGATTAATGAAATAATCAAAAATACTTTCTGCTTCTGTTTCGCCTAATCCAAAACTCACTATATGTCCGATTTGGTGACTTTGTATTCCATATTGCAGCAACTAATATAAACAAGATAGGAAATCAGGTGAACTGACATGACACATATTATAGATTTGTATCATAGTTTTTACAGGGAAAAACTATCAAAAAAACTAAAAGTAGCAAGTTGGGCGTGTCGGATAACGGGTCAAAACTGGTTCGGGTTGGAACGTGCTCACTTTAACCATGAGTTGAAACGACCCATAAATACCTTTATATCTTCTTTTCAAAATTCTTTATATGCAACTAATGTGTGAACTAAAAAGAGATTTTGGCAGACTTTCAACCCATTTCCTTTTAGTTGTTTATATCTGACCAGTAGCGGACCCAGAAAAATAGGATGTGGGGGGCAAAAAATATTTTTTTACAATAGCAACAAAATGCGGAAGAAAAAACTAGGATCGTAATGATAAATCAAGTATTTTTACTTAGAGATGAAGGATTTATAAGGCTTTAGAGTGTTGTATGTTGGATTTTAGTGTGTGGTGGGGGGTAATTTGAGTTTTTGGTGGGGGGGCACTTTCGAAAAAAGGTCAAAATTAAAAAAAAAATTACACTAAATTCTCAACTTTTTCGGCTAGCCGTGGGGGGCACCGGCCCTCACACTTCCTACATAGATCCGTCCCTGTATCTGACCCATTTGAGATGAACAACCCAAATTGACCCATTGGTAGCCGGCCACGAATACAATAAGCAATCGGTAAGGCTTGTGGTTGTGAGAGCAGTACTCATGACCTTTGATGGTACTTTTTCTGTGGTTGTAGGCCGTAAAGAAATTGTCGAAGAAGTTTGTAAATCTATGACCCATTTATAACCCATTTGCAAGCTGGTACTATTTATTACTTGAAGATGAATAGGAGATTTGGTATTTTTAGTACGTTTTTCCAAAGGAAAAGGCAACGTATGCGTTTTCCTCGGGTAGTGTCCCAACGAAGGTCGAATATCGAGTCTTTGTTTCGGTGTCGAATACGTGTAGTGAATGTGTGAAAAAGAGTGATTGATTTGTGATTTTATACTACGAACAATGAAATATTAAAAGTAAACAATTAATTAAGCTAATGAAATAATTAAACTAAGCATACGAACTTAAAAACGAACAATTGAATTTAAAAATGTTACGCGACGAATTATAAAACGTAAATAAAAATGATTTTGTGAAATTTAAAACCTAAAAATGTAAAAATAATTTTCCTATATTAAATCTGATAAAAGAAAATTTTTGGAAAAAAGAAAAATATTTTTTTGACTTTTTAATAATTTTTTATGAATTAAAAACTAATTTAATCTATTTAAATGATTTAAAAATAGTAAAACAGCTAGGAAAAATCTGAAAATTTTTGAGGAATTTTAATTTTAAATAAGAAATTTAAGAAAAATGATTTTAAAAACTGATTATGTCTAAATAAGCTAAAACAGTGAAATAAGCACTAGGAAATAAGCTAAAAATAAGCACAAATAAGCCAAAAATTATGAAAAGCTAGGGACATGTAATTCTAAGCACTGGAAGCTCAAAATGACTGAAAATAATAGAAAAGCACAAGCAAATAGCTAGAGAATAAGCTGAATAGCTTATTCCCTAACCAAAATGAAATCAGCCTTATACCCTATTTTGTAGACCTGATTTAAGCACTCTATTAAGCTGTTAATGTCAATCCCAGATATTTAGATCAAAGCCTATATGAAACTCTACCCTAGAACCTAATATGCCCAAAATTGGAGCTGATTAGCTTATTCAAAAAGCTATCAGATCAGGTGGGTATGGGCCAAAATAAGCTAATGCAGCAGACAGACAAGAGAAAATGCCAAATTGCAGGCCTCAATAAGCAAACAAATAAGCTACAAAACTCAGATCCCAGATGCTCTGCTTATACCTTACTATGCTATCTCTTTGAAAACCAAAAACCAAGACCTCAAATCATCTGGTTAAACCAGAAATTAAACCAGAACAGTAGCTAAAAACAATGGATCTGCACAATTTTGTTCTGTAGCAGCAGACCAAAAAAAAAAAAAAAAAGTGCAAGACTAGTGCAATTCTTAACCACAGCAAAACAACTTTTTCAAACTTACTTTACCACCTAAAATCACCTCAGGAATACTAAATTGAGACTTCAATGAAATTCTAAAAAGCTTAGCTACTAACAAACAACCCTAAAATAAAAGCAGCTTAAGAACTAATGCAATTCACTCTAAACTGATATGATTTTAAACCTTAAAACTACACTACTTTAAACTCATTAAAAGTAATAGAACAAAAGCAGCTAAGGACAATGAACAATAAATAACAACAACAACAATAAGCAGAACATGAACAATAAGCAGCACTTAACAAAACTAGATTAAACTTAATGAAATAAAAAGCTTACACCTTATCCTAGCTTAAATAAAGTGATCTCAGAACTTAGTTCTAACCCAGGCTTAATAGCCACAACATTAACCCAATATCCAACTTCAGCTTATCACCTCAGCTTAATTTCCCCCTCCGTTGACTTTTTTCTGTTGACTTTCTGAATTTGTGAAGCAAAGGTTGAATTTAAATACCAGAAGCTAACAGTAAGCTAGATAGCTTATATTAGCTTAAAACTAAGTTGAAACAGCTTGTTGAAGCTTAAGTTTAAAATTATTTTTGAATTTTTTGAAATATTTTTTGGACTTATTTTTGGATTTTTTTAAAAAAATGAATTTGAACAAAAGCTGAGATTAACACTGAACTAAACTTAGAAATGATTTGTAACAAACTAACTAACAATTTTGATAAACTAATTTTCAGATAACAAATTAACTAGAACAGGATCAAAGTAAATTTAAAAGTAAAATTTCATTAACAAAATTAAAGTTTACAAGAGAATTTAAAGATTACAAATCAGAAATGAAATTTGGCAGAGTAACATTAACTAAAAACTAACTAACTAACATGAGGATTGAGGTCCTATTTATAGCCGAAGGGAGAACCTTCTGGGATGTCCAAGCTGGCAATCCGCGTGAACCTTAAGCCTTCCATCACCCTTGGATTAATCCTTGAGCACCAATCTTCTAATCCAAGCCGTATGATCAAATTTGTGACGCGTCTTGTCCAATCAACAGCTGCCACGTATCATTCTTGAGCTCCTGACACTTCTGACATCTTCTAGAAGTACGTGCAAGGACAGAATTACCCTTAATTGGGTAATTGTTGTACGGGGTAAATATTAGGGTTCTAGGGTGAATTGGGGAAGAACACCAAGGCGGGTAAGTTTGTGTGAGTTATTTTATTTTTGGTTGACCGAAAATGTTTTATCTTTTGACCGGGGTATATGGGTAGGATAGTGGGTATGGATCGGGTTTATAGTTAATAATGGTTGGGCCGGGTTAGGTAAAGGTTGGGCTTGTGGTGTTTAGTGTTGGGTTTGTGTTTGTGGATTTATAACATGGATCCGGGTTAATTATTTTTAAAGGGTTAAGGGATTTAATCATAGGGACTAAAGGTGTAATTTCTGGATTTTTGAGGGACTGATCTAACCACTTTTTCAAAGTTGGATCCAAGGGCTAATGTTGACAACTTCTGATAGATGGAGGACTTGGGTTGACTTGTTGACCATAATTACTTCCCGGCATCGGCTAAAAATAACACTTCCATATCTCGTGCTCGGTTTCCCGGTTCTTTGCTTGATTTTGTCCTTTTCTTCGATATCCGTGCCTGCATATGTAAAAACACAAAAACACAATATATTTGGCATTTTGGTCGGGTTTTTGGTCTTTTTGGGTCCGGTTTTGGTCTAGAAATGGTATGTGTTTAAGCACATACCAAAATTCCCCCAGACTAAGATATTGCAATGTCCTCATGCAATGTTATAAAAAACACGTTTTTCCTTTTTATTCTATTTTTGTATTTTCTTATTTTTCACGTGACGTCTTTGTCGACAATCATTATCTACTGATAACTTTTAGGATCACGGAGCAGGAAACACGACTCATAAAGAAGTGACCATACGGATAAAATTCGTCGTTCCTGATTTTTCACAAGTCCCCAAACTAAGCTTAAAAACGAAATCATTGTCATCTACAAGTTAGATTGCCAACACTACTCATAAAAGCTAATTGCGGACTTCTCGTTCCCAAATTCCTATTTTCCTCTATTTATTTTATTTTTGGTGAGAAAGGAATTTCTTCGAATTCTCGTTTCGATAATTTTTAGACCGATAAAGATACCTAGTTTAGACGCTAAATAGTTTCCAAACCTTCCCTCGAAAACCGTTGCATACAAAAATGAGGTCCACATCAAGGTCTCTGATTTAACACGATTTTGAGGATATCCCTTTTATTTGCGACCGAAACAACTCATCTACGAGTCCAGAGACGGAAGCCTTTATTAGGACACCCCCGGAGTCGAAATTTGGCATTTTTAACATTATTAAGCACATATTATTTAATCCTTGGCCCTTTATAACAATCACAACATCGGCTGCGAACCGGCAAGATGTGATAGTCTATTATGACCTTGGAATTTTTCCTCTGCCTTTATTAGAAGTCTACAACATCGGCTGCGAACCGGCAAGATGCAGAAAACTTTTTATGGCTTTGGATTATTATTATTATTTATTATTCATTATATATTTTGCCAAATCCCGAGTCCTACGGCTTTTATAACAATCCCAACATCGGTTGCGAGCCGGCAAGATGGAATAGTCTATTACACCGTAACACTGACAGTACCTTGATGTGTACCCAACTCTCATAAGCAAGGATCCTCTAAGGAAGAAATAAAAACTAATTATCGCCAAAACTAAAATAGCTTTAATTATTCCTAGATTTCTATTTTTAAGGTGAAACAAGCTTATGGGAACAAAAAGCCACAAATAACTTCGATGAGCTCTAAAGAGATCCAACTACTCCACGTTTAGCAATCTAACTTATAAACGACTCTATCATTTCTCGTTCTTCGCAAATTTAAAATCTTAAATAATAAGATCCGCGAATGCTTAGCCTTATAATCAAGCCATGCATATAAAGTCAAATACGGGATCTTGCAAACTCTTAAAAAGAAATCGCATTTTATAGCTCCTTGTGTAAAAGACTAGCACAAGCTTATAGATTATAAATGGTTAAGGAGACAAGCTAGGGCTCAACACGCCCGGTCAAGTCAGAATTTTATTCCTACTCTCTCCAGCGGAAAGTCAACAAAAATGTCAAAATTTATTATATTTTTGCAAAAATTTTTAAAATTTTTCTCATTTTTTGGATTTTTTCAATTTTGGAGGAAAAACGGGGTTGCATGAGAAAACGGCAAAAATGCAAGGCAAAAATCAAATCGACAGATTACCCCCCCAGACTAAAACGAGACATTGTCCTCAATGTCTTAAAGGTAAGGGTTCTCCTACATAAATCTATGGCCGTTTATTAATTATGCCAAAAGATAGATGTAAAACGATAAGATTTTAGGATATTGATGAGCAACGAATGATGAAACTCGAGTAGCGTGAAGGAAACTACGAGCACGAGAGTCTTCATCATCGGGCATTCCTGGACACATCATAGAAAAACACGAAACACAAGATATGGAAGAGGAGACCTCTTCATGTTTTATTAGAAAAGAGATAAGAAGATAGACACGGGGTGCCTCCCGAGAAGCGCTTGTTTTTGGTAACCGAGTCACATGAGCTTGACTCGACCCCGAATTTATTTGTCCTTGGGGGAGCAAGTGGAAAAGATAATCTCAATCGGACTTTCGTTCAAGATGTTTGGATAAACACTGAAGCACATGAAAGTTCCACTCCGATGAGATACCCGCGGCATTTTTAGAAAGAATAACCAGAAGTGGTAATACCGGGGTCAAAGGTAATATCCTCACTCCCGAAGGAGTGAAGGATGGGAGAAGGCACAACATATGTGATGAAGAGCATAAAGATGTTGAGGGTGATCATAATAAGCTCTTCATCATTAGTAGAAATTTTGTCAAAAGTCTCGGGTGGGAGGGCTGGGATGAAATCTTCATGAGACGGTATGCCTCCCCCCAGACTAGAATCTTCCTCCAGATCAAAATAGAATTGATCGTATTCCGGAGGAGATATGCAATGAGTGAGTTCATCGGAGAACTCCTCATGAAGAGAATCAATTATATGATGATTTGTGAGCTCAGGTTCCGTCACAGACTCATCACTTTCCTCCATCTGACTATCAAAGATTAGATTATCCGAAATCAAAGTAAACCCCGATTCGAACTCAAACAGAGGGTTGGTGATAGTTGTTTTGAAAGTTTCGGGAACAAGGTCATCAAATTTCTTTGGTAGATTGATTTCAACTTCCTTCGGAGGGAGAGAAAGAGATGGCTCTTGGTCTAATAATTTTTCAAAAAGAATATCTCCCTCCGGATTAAGACAAGAATCATCAATTTCTGGTGGAATTGATTCATCTTTGAAGAACACCTCGAGCTCTTCCCGCAAGATCACACTTCCCTCAATCGGAGGAGAAGGATGGGAAGAGTCGGAATTAAGAATCTCGATGTGATAAACTTGTTCTGGAGATGGGACAAGTGGTGTGCTCTTAGAGCTAGCAATTTCCACCGCTTCCGTTGTAGTCTCCGATTCGTCTTCATCATCGTTGTCAAGAACACTCTTAGTATTTGCTGCACAACATTCAAACCACTTGTTTGATCCAGGATTGATTTTCATGGTCTTGAGCTCAGCACGTTTTTCTGACATGCTCTTGACCGTGAATCTTGAAAGGTTTGGATCAACTCGTTTAGGACCAATTACGGGATCGGACTTTTGATCAACCGTAGCGACATTGCATTTGTCGGTTTGAGGTTTCGAGTTCGGATTAATATTGAACGTAACTTTTTCCTTATCGACCCGCAAAGTAATTTCTTCACCATAAACATCGATCAAAGCCCGCCCGGTCCTCAAGAATGATCTTCCTAGAATGAGAGGAACCCGGGGGTCGGCGTCAAAATCAACTACCACGAAATCTGCTGGAAAATGGAACTGCCCCACCTTTACAAAGACATCTTCGGCTACACCCTTAGGAAGGGTTATGGACCGATCCGCAAGCTCGAGGGTCATGCACGTGGGGGTAAGTTCGGGCAAAGAAAGTTTCTTCCAGATGGATAACGGCATTAGGTTGATACTCGCACCAAGATCGGCCAAGGCGTGACATTCAACCTTTCCCGGAAATTCACAAGGAATGAGAAATTTTCCTGGATCTCCAAGCTTTTCCGGAAGCTTTTTGAGAATTGCCGCGGAGCAGTTTTCGTTCACTGGAGTTTTTGTCATTTCAAATAATTTTTCTTTATTGCTCAACAAACTTTTGAGTGTGGAAGTGAATTTAGGCATCAAAAGCAAAGCATCCGCGAAGCTTATATCAAAATGTAATTCTTGGAATATTTGAAAGAATTTTTCCATTTGACTCGAAGCTTTATCGCGGAGCTTTTGATCACTCATTCTTGAAGGATACGGAAGATTGGTCTTAACGGGAGCTTCTTTAGGAGCTTTTTCTTTTGGTTCAACATTTTTTGGTTCAGATGGCTGGATGACCGGAGGTTGGACGTCTTTGGTTCCTCCGTTGTTAGTAGGAGGTTCCGTGTCCTTGGTCACCTCGGTCTCACGGACGACTACCTTGGGAGGTAGAGAAGAATCGGTAGTCGGAGCCGTGGGTCCATCATACGAAACACCGCTCCTAGTCGTGATCGCCTTAGCATCGCCCCTCGGGTTGGCGATCGTGTTGCTTGGAAGAGTAGTGGTACCCGAACCCGAGGGTCGATCATTTAAACGTTTGTTCAATTCGGTTATCTGATTAATCATCATTCTATTCATTTCCTCTTGTTTCTTTTGTTGTTGTTGGTTTTGAAGAATGAATTGCTTTAATAACTCATCCGAGGGCGATGGGTTTGGCACAAATCCTTGATTTTGATTGTTTGGAAGATTTGGCCCTCGGTTGTTTTGAACAAAACCTTGATTGTTGTTGTGAAAATTTCCCTGATTAAAATTTCCTGGGTTTTGAAAATTTCCTTGATTCGGGGCTTGGTTATAATTCCCTTGGTTTTGATAAACTTGATTGCTCCGATTTTGATTTTGATTATTTGAAACATTACGGTTTTGCACTTGCTGATTTTGATTTGGTGGGAAACCGGGTGGTCCGAGGAAGTTGTTAGAACGGTAGCTGAGGAGATTACGGTCTCCTTGAGGTTGGTAACCGTTACCACCCGTGTTGTAGGTTCCTGTGGCAGCATAAACATTCTCTTGAGTGTAGCCACCGGAGGCTGGGCACTCGAAATATTGATGTGGACCACCACATGTCTCACAACTATGGTTAACAACATTGACTTGATTGTTGTTGTTTTGAGTTGAAATCTGATTTTGATGAATTCTCAAGATAGCCGTAGACAAATCATTCATTTGTTTAGAAAGAGCGGCTATCTCGGAGGTAGAGGAATCAGTGCTAGATCTTGTTGACACATTCCTCTCGGCAGAGGAATCCCAGAAATTATGGTGGGTGGTCATATTTTCAATGAGATCATAGCACTCTTCGGGTCGACGTTTCATAAACGTACCACCGACAGCAGCATTAATCGTATCACGGTGTCGTAATGTCAAACCGTTATAGAAGGTATCTATAATAGTAACCAATAACATATTGTGGTTCGGACACCGATCAATCGATAACTTGTAGCGTTCCCATGCCTCAAACAATGATTCATCGGGAAGCTAACGAAAATTGCTAATCTCATTCCTTAATTTCGTCACCATCGACGGTGGGAAATATTTCGCCAAGAACTTCGTAACCATTTCGTCGAAACTACGAATGGAGTTCTTGGGAAGACGATCAAACCAAGCGGTGGCATGATGCGTCAAGGAGTAAGGAAAGAGATATAGACGGAGGGCGTCATCGGAGACCCCATGTTGTTTCATACTTTGGGTGACGGTTATGAATTTGTCAAGATGCTTGTTAGCATCATCACCTGGCAAGCCATGAAATTGGCACGAGTTTTGGACTTGTTGAATCATATGATGCTTAAGTCCAAAATCGACGGCTTGAATATTGACGGGGGCAATCGGGCCACCACGTCCGTGCATTGTGGGTTGGCACAGCTCCTCCATCGTTCGGAGATCGGGAGCTGGCATGTGATTATCACCACCCATCGGCGGGGGTTGATTGTGTGGTTCATCGGCCATTTCCTCAACGGTTGAGAAATGAACACGGTGATTGTGACGAATAATCCTCTCAGGATTTGAGATCGGTGAAAGAAGAGGGTGAGAAGTAGAAGATCGGGTGTGCATACACCAAAAACAAACACAAAATCAAAAAGGAAAACCAAATTTGAAAATAAAATATTTTTGGATTTTTATATTTTTATAAGAAAAATTATATTTATTTTCTTTTTGGTGATCGTTAATCAACCGTACTCGTTTCTTTCAAAACTACGCGCAGCGTGGCGGGAGAGAAGAATGGATCTCTCTTCGGTCTGCAATTTAATGTCAAGACCTCCTTAAACCCCGTAATTAGGTTGTAGTAAAGAAATAATCCAAGAAACGTTTAATTTTCCGATCTCTTTTGTTGTTATTTCGGAATGGTTTACAACCGCCCTCCTTCAACGGAAGACCGAGGATGTTTATTAAGATGAAAACACTTTAGGAAAAGTGTTTTTTTTAATTATTATATTTTTGTATTTTTTTTATTTTTATGAAAACGAAAACTTCCGAGGAAGGGTCTTCAAAACACGATTCTTATGGCGAAACTCCAACTCTTTTCAAGCCTTCCCCGGCAGCGGCGCCATTTTTTGATTTGGTATTTTTAGTACGTTTTTCCAAAGGAAAAGGCAACGTATGCGTTTTCCCCGGGTCGTGTCCCAACGAAGGTCGAATATCGAGTCTTTGTTTCGGTGTCGAATACGTGTAGTGAATGTGTGAAAAAGAGTGATTGATTTGTGATTTTATACTACGAACAATGAAATAATAAAAGTAAACAATTAATTAAGCTAATGAAATAATTAAACTAAGCATACGAACTTAAAAACGAAAAATTGAATTTAAAAATGTTACGCGACGAATTATAAAACGTAAATAAAAATGATTTTGTGAAATTTAAAACCTAAAAATGTAAAAATAATTTTCCTATATTAAATCTGATAAAAGAAAATTTTTGGAAAAAAGAAAAATATTTTTTTGACTTTTTAATAATTTTTTATGAATTAAAAACTAATTTAATCTATTTAAATGATTTAAGAATAGTAAAACAGCTAGGAAAAATCTGAAAATTTTTGAGAAATTTTAATTTTAAATAAGAAATTTAAGAAAAATGATTTTAAAAACTGATTATGTCTAAATAAGCTAAAACAGTGAAATAAGCACTAGGAAATAAGCTAAAAATAAGCACAAATAAGCCAAAAATTATGAAAAGCTAGGGACATGTAATTCTAAGCACTGGAAGCTCAAAATGACTGAAAATAATAGAAAAGCACAAGCAAATAGCTAGAGAATAAGCTGAATAGGTTATTCCCTAACCAAAATGAAATCAGCCTTATACCCTATTTTGTAGACCTGATTTAAGCACTCTATTAAGCTGTTAATGTCAATCCCAGATATTTAGATCAAAGCCTATATGAAACTCTACCCTAGAACCTAATATGCCCAAAATTGGAGCTGATTAGCTTATTCAAAAAGCTATCAGATCAGGTGGGTATGGGCCAAAATAAGCTAATGCAGCAGACAGACAAGAGAAAATGCCAAATTGCAGGCCTCAATAAGCAAACAAATAAGCTACAAAACTCAGATCCCAGATGCTCTGCTTATACCCTACTATGCTATCTATTTGAAAACCAAAAACCAAGACCTCAAATCATCTGGTTAAACCAGAAATTAAACCAGAACAGTAGCTAAAAACCATGGATCTGCACAATTTTGTTCTGTAGCAGCAGACCAAAAAAAAAAAAAAGTGCAAGACTAGTGCAATTCTTAACCACAGCAAAACAACTTTTTCAAACTTACTTTACCACCTAAAATCACCTCAGGAATACTAAATTGAGACTTCAATGAAATTCTAAAAAGCTTAGCTACTAACAAACAGCCCTAAAATAAAAGCAGCTTAAGAACTAATGCAATTCACTCTAAACTGATATGATTTTAAACCTTAAAACTACACTACTTTAAACTCATTAAAAGTAATAGAACAAAAGCAGCTAAGGACAATGAACAATAAATAACAACAACAACAATAAGCAGAACATGAACAATAAGCAGCACTTAACAAAACTAGATTAAACTTAATGAAATAAAAAGCTTACACCTTATCCTAGCTTAAATGAAGTGATCTCAGAACTTAGTTCTAACCCAGGCTTAATAGCCACAACATTAACCCAATATCCAACTTCAGCTTATCACCTCAGCTTAATTTCCCCCTCTGTTGACTTTTTTCTGTTGACTTTCTGAATTTGTGAAGCAAAGGTTGAATTTAAATACCAGAAGCTAACAGTAAGCTAGATAGCTTATATTAGCTTAAAACTAAGTTGAAACAGCTTGTTGAAGCTTAAGTTTAAAATTATTTTTGAATTTTTTGAAATATTTTTTGGACTTATTTTTGGATTTTTTTAAAAAAATGAATTTGAACAAAAGCTGAGATTAACACTGAACTAAACTTAGAAATGATTTGTAACAAACTAACTAACAATTTTGATAAACTAATTTTCAGATAACAAATTAACTAGAACAGGATCAAAGTAAATTTAAAAGTAAAATTTCATTAACAAAATTAAAGTTTACAAGAGAATTTAAAGATTACAAATCAGAAATGAAATTTGGCAGAGTAACATTAACTAAAAACTAACTAACTAACATGAGGATTGAGGTCCTATTTATAGCCGAAGGGAGAACCTTCTGGGATGTCCAAGCTGGCAATCCGCGTGAACCTTGAGCCTTCCATCACCCTTGGATTAATCCTTGAGCACCAATCTTCTAATCCAAGCCGTATGATCAAATTTGTGACGCGTCTTGTCCAATCAACAGCTGCCACGTATCATTCTTGAGCTCCTGACACTTCTGACATCTTCTAGAAGTACGTGCAAGGACAGAATTACCCTTAATTGGGTAATTGTTGTACGGGGTAAATATTAGGGTTCTAGGGTGAATTGGGGAAGAACACCAAGGCGGGTAAGTTTGTGTGAGTTATTTTATTTTTGGTTGACCGAAAATGTTTTATCTTTTGACCGGGGTATATGGGTAGGATAGTGGGTATGGATCGGGTTTATAGTTAATAATGGTTGGGCCGGGTTAGGTAAAGGTTGGGCTTGTGGTGTTTAGTGTTGGGTTTGTGTTTGTGGATTTATAACATGGATCCGGGTTAATTATTTTTAAAGGGTTAAGGGATTTAAACATAGGGACTAAAGGTGTAATTTCTGGATTTTTGAGGGACTGATCTAACCACTTTTTCAAAGTTGGATCCAAGGGCTAATGTTGACAACTTCTGATAGATGGAGGACTTGGGTTGACTTGTTGACCATAATTACTTCCCGGCATCGGCTAAAAATAACACTTCCATATCTCGTGCTCGGTTTCCCGGTTCTTTGCTTGATTTTGTCCTTTTCTTCGATATCCGTGCCTGCATATGTAAAAACACAAAAACACAATATATTTGGCATTTTG
The DNA here is from genome assembly GCA_021014915.2 of Artemisia tridentata subsp. tridentata. NCBI lineage: Eukaryota > Viridiplantae > Streptophyta > Magnoliopsida > Asterales > Asteraceae > Artemisia > Artemisia tridentata. The sequence continues at coordinate 51,113,424 of CP139508.1, forward strand.
GTCGGGTTTTTGGTCTTTTTGGGTCCGGTTTTGGTCTAGAAATGGTATGTCTTTAAGCACATACCATTTATTACTTGAAGATGAATAGGAGATTGTTTTTGTTGACAGTTGGCTATAGCCTATAGCAGCCAAGTACATGAGATTATGTTGCAGTCTTGATTGGTTCTTGTAAAAAAATAGCAGGTGGTTCACAACCTATATGACCAGAGTAGTATAGTAAGGTGCCCGCCGAGGAGGTAAAATGGACGGTCGGACAGGTTGGGTAATGGGTCAGATGGGTTGGGTTAAGCCAGGCATTTTTAGTCTCTATTTTGTAGATTGCAGTTATTCAGATGGTTGGGTAACAAGTCGATGGATAAATTTTTAGCAGAATCCAGGTTGATGGATAAAAAGGTTACTGCACAATGGTTAGCCGACTTGTCAGGTCAACATAGCTGCACTTTAGGTGACTATAAGCCAATTGTTTATTTAACACCACACACTAATCTTCTTAAACGGTGTCGTAACCTACGCCTAATGTATTATTATACAATTATGTCATCGCAGATGTTGGTGTGATGCAGTGACGATGCTGGTTATGAGGTGTTATGAAGCATGCATTATGGAACACTTTTCTTAATTTTTTTATATAGTTTAAGCTGGTTATGAGCTGCGCCTATTCATACATTGTGGAATATTTGAGAAATGCATATTCTTTTTCTTTGTATTTTGAGCAATGTTTTAAATGTTTTTATTATTTTTACTGCTCAAAAGAACAAAATATAAATGAAAATTTTGTATTATGGAACTGATTTTTGTAGGAAATTAGTGCCTTTGCTTACTAAAATTGTTGGCTAAAATAAAGTCGGGCAACGATACCATTGGTAAATTTTTTGGCTAAAAGGAAATTGGAGAGTTCTGCATACCATGGACTTAGTGCTTGTTTAAGGCGATAGAGAGCCTTCTTTAGCCTGGAGACGCGGTCAGGATGTTATGGATCTTCAAAACCTTCCGGTTGGCTTACATACACTTCCTCTTTGATATTTCCATACAGAAAGGCAGTATTTACATCCATCTGGTAGATGGTGAAGGACTATGTGCCACATATGCCATGAATATCCTTACTGCTTCTATCCGAGCAACTGGGGCGAATGACTCTTCGAAATCAATTTCTTTCTCATGTCTGTAACCCTTTGCCATGAAGCGAGCCTTGTTTCGTATGAACTGTTTTCTTTATCAACCTTATTCTTCCAGACCCAATGACGAGTTTGTGAGCGGGTCTGTCAACGAGTTCCCATAGTTCTAGTATTTGAAACTGGTTAATCTCTTCTTGAATCGCCTCGATCCAACTTTTTTTAGCCACAGCTTCCTTGATGTTTTTCGGTTCTGCTTTTATACATACAGTTAGTGCATATACGCACATTTCTGGATCACCAACTAATTGTTTTCTTGTGTGTATGGGTTTAGAGGGTTCGCCGAGCACTTGTTCAAGTGGATGGTCTTTTGTCCATTGGTACTTTGCAGGGTATTTTTGTTAGACTGAATGCATGTTAGAAGGATCTAAACGAGTTGATGATTCGATTGACTCTGTCGACGGTGGTGTGCCGAACGGATTAACAAAGACTTCCTCTTTTTCCAACAATACATCATCTCCATTTTGAGCTATTTCTTCTTGAACTGATGTGGGTTTCTCATTATCAACATTCTGTGAGGTACTTGCAATATCTGGAGTTTCTGTCGATGTATTTGTTGTTACCGGTGATGGTGATTCAGGTTCAAAAATTGTAGATGCAGCTTGTGTCTGTTGATTCTGAGTTTCATGTGCAGCGGAATTTGTTGTGGGAGCATCACGTTGTTGATTTACTAAGTACTCATTATACATTGACTCAAACAGAATATTCAAGTCATGCTCTGTTGATGTAACGATTGGTGTTGTTGATTGAGCAGGGTTAGGCACGAGTCATGAACTGATGTGTTCAGAAGTCAACGGGTTTAGCGCGGGTTTTGATGTGAGTCATTCAGAACCCATTGCCAATATCTCGTCAAACTTTATGTTCATCGTCTCTATTATCCTCTTTTTCCTTCGGTTGTACACTTTATAAGCCGTCGAATTTTTAGCCTCTCCAATGAATATCCCAATATCCCCCTTCGCCCTAAGCTTCCCTAGATCTTCTCGGTCGTTCAATGGGTAACACAATGCGCCGAAGACATGTAAAAACGAGATATCTGGTTTGCGTTTGTTGAGGAGCTCATAAGGTGTTTTGTTGCATCTTGGATGGATAAGAGAACAGTTTTGGGTGTAACACGCGGTGTTTACTGCATCTGCCTATAGAAACTGTGTGCATTTGAGAAAATCAACATCGTACGAGCAACTTCTACCAACGTGCAATTTCTTCTTTCTACGACTCCATTCTATTGCGGCGTTCGAACATTGGATGTTTGATGAGTTATGCCAACGTCATCAAAGTAAGCCTTTAGTTGTTGGTTAGTGAATTTAGTGCCATTTTCAGTTCTTACAATTCTTACGGGAACTTGTAGATGAACTTGCACATGCTTCAGAAATGTTTTGATGATGGCCGGTGCTTCATCCTTTGATCTAAGAAATTGTACCCATGTAAAACCTTGAATAATCATCGACAATTGTAGGTCCACGATTATGGATCTAAGTAGCCTGTGTTAGACAATAGATAACTTGAATAAATCCAAATTAATCTATATGAGAAACTTTTAACAGTGTATTGATTGTTAATGCGGAATCTTAACAAACAACAAGTATGAAGAACAGAACTATGATTACTAACTTCGTATTACTATTAAACTTTCAATAGTCACAATGTCACTCTAAACATAATGCCGTAGGGTTCCTTTTATACTCTAAGGAAACCCTAATGTTACAAAATGTGTGAAAGGATAAATATATCTTCTAATAAGATATCTAATACGTATATATCCTTTCCTAACATATAGCTAACAAACTTGTTGGGTTTAAAAGATAGTGCTGCTACTTTGAAGATTCTGCTGCTAAGTGTTTTATTCTGCTGCTCATGGTTCTAATGGAAATATACTAAGTATGATTCTGCTGCTAGTATATTCATTCTGCTGCTGATGATATTTGAAGAATGATGAAATACGCTAAGTGTCAAACTGCTGCTAGCCTAAGATGATTCTGCTACTAGAGTTTGATTCTGCTGCTTATTAGATATGTATAGTTTGTTTATGGTAAAGATACGATTAGATATTATTCTTGTATAGAAAGTTTTTGTAACCGACTAGGACTCCTTATGTGTATAAAAGGAGGATCTAGGGTTAGGGTTAGAAGTCGATTGTTTTAGCATACGTATTGTCTTGTATTCACTTCAAGGTTCGTTGTAACCCTGTTACTTTTGAGTAACTGTATATTAATATATTGAGGTGAAGGTTGAGAGAATTATTGTGTGTTATTCTTCTTAAGATTAATTACTAGTTTCCGCATAGTAATTAATAGATCATTCATAAGCAGTTTCTATACCGATTGCTTTAGGTTTATATCTAAAGTAATTAACAAGATCGTTAAGCTCAACTGGGATCAACAAGTGGTATCAAAGCTTGTGATCTAGAAACTGATACCGAGAAGAATTTTGAAAAGCTCAGATCTGTTCATCATCAAAAGCAATGGAGTCTGAATCTCATCATATGGTTACTGCATCCAAGGTTCCAATGCTCAAGGTTGGAGAATATGAACTCTGGAAGATGAGGATAGAACAGTACATGAAGATGTGTGATTACACAATGTGGGAAATCATACAAACTGGTGATACTCTGCCTAAGACTGGTGCTGATGGGCAAGTCTTGCCCATCAAAACCAATGAAGAAAGGGCTCAAAGGAAACTGGAGATTAGAACTCACACTACTCTCTTAATGGGAATACCTAATGAGTACCAATTGACCTTCAAAAACACCAAGTCTGCCAAGGAGTTGTTGGCAGCAATTGAACTCAGGTTTGGTGGGAATGCAACCACCAAAAAGTCAAGGAAAAATTTGCTAAAGCACGAATTTGAAACTTTCACTGCATCAAGCAATGAAAGTATTGATGGTACTTATGACAGGCTGCAAAAGTTAGTGAGTCAGTTGGCGCTTTTAAATGTCCCTATTGCAAAGGAAGATATTAATCTGAAGTTTCTAAGGAGTCTTACACCAGAATGGAATACTCACACAGTTGTCTGGAGGAACAAGACTGATTTTGATACTATGAATTTGGATGATTTGTATAACAACTTGAAGGTCTATGAAACTGAGGTAAAGGGTTCAACCAGTTCTTCAAGTTCAAACAACCTTGCTTTTATGTCTTCTAATAATAAGACTTCTGGAAATATTCAAGAAACTCATTCTGCTGTTGGTCATACTGGTTCTGCTGCTAGTTCACAAGGTTCTGCTGCTAGTTCTACAAATAGTGAGACCATTAGTGATGCTGCTATTTGTGCCTATTTAGCTGAACTCACTACAAGTACTCCAGTAATGAGTCAGGATCTAGATCAAGTTGATCCTGATGATTTAGAAGAGATGGATTTGCATTGGCAATTTGCAATGTTGACTATGAGGGCAAGAAGATTCTTGAAGAGAACTGGAAGAGAGCTCAAGTTTAGAAGGCAGAACAATGTGGGGTTTGACAAATCAAAGTTTGAATGTTATAACTGCCACATAAAAGGGCACTTTGCAAGGGAGTGCAGAGCACCAAAGCAGATCAAGGAAAATCCAAGGCAGATTCCCATTGAAGATGCTAAACCTACTACTGCTATGGTCTCATGTGATGGCTTGGGAGATTTTGACTGGAGTGACCAAGCTGAGGATGGTCCCAACTATGCACTGGTAGCTGATGAAGAACCCAAAGAACAACACTTTGCTCTTATGGGTTACTCCTCATCTGGATCAGACTCTGAGGTATCAAATGAATCTACATGTTCATTTAAATCTTGTTCAGATACTATAGAGGCACTGAAATCTAGTTATGATGCTTTAAGAGTTGAATTTGATAAACTCAAACTTGATAACTTAGGATATCAACATGGTTTAAAATCTTTAGAAAACAAGGTTGAGTTTCTTAATCAAATTGAGGGAGAATATGCTGATAAAATTCATACTCTTGAAACTGAGCTAATTAAGAAAGAATGTGAAATTAACATGCTTAATAAAGAGTGGAAGAAGCTGAATTAGCTAGAGACTCAGCTTTAAGTGAAAAAGAAAAACATGTTGTTAGGATAGATAAACAACAATATGCATCTGTTCTAGCAAACAAAGCAGTTGAATCTCAGATTATTAAAAAAGGATGTGGCCTAGGATACAATGAAGTGGCTCCCCCACTTAAAAGTGCTTATGCACCAGCTAGGAAAGAATTGTCCTTTATATCTGAGTTAGCTGCACAATCTGTAGGTGAAACAAGTCAAGTAAACAATGAAACAACTGAAAAGACTAGTGCACCTAAGATTGATGAAAAATTGTCTGATGCACCAATCATTGAAGATTGGGAATCAGATAGTGATGATGAGCAGGTAGAAACAACATCAAAGGCTAAAAGGTTAGAGAATGTTAAACAAATTGAACCTAAAGTCAAGCATACCGAGTTTCTTAAACCTGTGCTAGGAAGTAGAATCTCTAGGAAAGTGGCTGAGTATGATGATAAACCTAGAGATTATCCTAGGAAGACTTGTGACTTGCCCAGAGGAAATCAGAGAAACTTGCACCAGGTGATCTCACACAAGTTAGGTAGTGACTTTGAACTGGTTAAGAAGGCATGTCACAGCTGTGGTAGTTTTGAGCACTTGCAAGAAGATTGTTATTATTCAATACCTAAGAAAACTAGTGCTCCAAAACCTGTATGGAACCATAATACTAGGGTGAACCATAGGAACTTTGCAAGAAAGACTCACCCACATCCCAAAAGAAAAATGGTTCCTAAGGAGATTTTGTTGAGAAATGGTATTTCTATGACTATTTCTCCTGTTGCACCAACAAGGCCCATTCCAAAGAAAACAGGGTTTTCTACTGCTAAAGCTAGCAGCAGTATCTCTCATTCTACTGCTAAGCCAAAAGTGGTTACTGATACTGTTATGGGCACTCATTTATATGCTGTTAAGGCCTCAGCTTGCTGGGTCTGGAAACCCAAAACCAGACACAGCAGTGCATCAATGGACTTCAAGAAATATGATTACTTTGATGCACAAGGCAGATCCAAGTCAGTAATGGCTTGGGTCCCAAAGAGAAACTAACTCTCTTACTTTTTGTACAGGGCAATCTACAATTGGAGCTAAAGGATAAATGCATTTTTGATAGTGGATGCTCTGGACATATGACTGGAGACAAGAGCAACCTGGAAGATTTTAAGGCTTTTGATGGTGGTTATGTTGCTTTTGGCGATGATCCAAAAGGAGGCAAGATTGTTGGTAGAGGTACTATTAGAACAGGAAAATTGGATTTTGAAAAGTTGTATTTTGTAGAGGGACTTAAGTTCAATCATTTTTGTGTCTCACAAATGTGTGACAAAAAGAATTTTGTTCTTTTTACAGACACTGACTGTCTTGTTTTGTCTCCCGACTTTAAGTTACCTCATGATTCTGAAGTACTACTTAAAGTCCCTAGAACAAACAATATATACAGTGTGGACATTAAGAATATCATTCCTAAAAGAGATTTAACTTGTCTTTTTGCAAAGGCCACCATTGATGAATCCAAGCTTTGGCATAGAAGATTGGGTCACTTAAATTTCAAAACAATAAACAAATTGGTAAAAGGCAACCTTGTCAGAGGGTTACCTTCAAAGATTTTTGAAAACTCTGAAACCTGTGTTGCTTGTCAGATGGGAAAGCAACACAGAGCTTCTTGTAAGTCCAAAGTGGTGAACTCTATTTCTGAACCCTTGTATATGTTGCATATGGATCTGTTTGGACCAACTTTTGTGAAGAGCTTGAATAAGAAGATGTATTGCTTAGTTGTCACTGATGATTTCAGTAGGTTTACTTGGGTGTTTTTCTTAGCAACTAAGGATGAGACCTCTGGAATTCTTAAGGCCTTCATTACAAGAATAGAAAACCTAGTAAATCATAAGGTCAAAGTAATCAGATGTGACAATGGAACTGAATTTAAGAATCATGTAATGAATCAGTTCTGTGAGGAAAAAGGTATTTTAAGGCAGTTTAGTGTGGCTAGAACTCCTCAGCAAAATGGAGTTGCTGAAAGGAGGAATAGGACATTAATTGAGGCTGCTAGGACTATGTTGTCTGAGTCAAAATTACCCACTACTTTTTGGGCTGAAGCAGTTAACACTGCTTGCTATGTGCAAAATAGGAGTAAGGTAGTAAAGCCTCATAACAAGACCCCTTATGAATTGTTGCATGGTAGGAAACCTATGATAGATTTCTTAAAACCATTTGGGTGTCCTGTTACTATCTTAAATACTATTGATTCACTAGGCAAGTTTGATGAGAAAGCAGACAAAGGTTTCTTTGTTGGATACTCAACTAATAGCAAAGCTTTTAGGGTATTTAATCAAAGAACAATGCATGTGGAAGAAAATCTACACGTTAGGTTTAGTGAAACCACACCTAGTGTTGCTGGAAAAGGACCTGAATGGCTGTTTGATATTGATTCCCTAACCAAGAGTATGAATTATCAACCAGTGATTGCAGGTACAACTAACATGTCTGCAGGTACACAAACTAACCCCAATGCAGGTACACAAGCAAAGAAGGATGCATCTGCAGAGGAGTTTGTTTTGATTGAGAAGTGGAAGTTTAATCAGTTCTTCACTCCAACAGATAAAGAGGGAAAGAGTTCTGATGATGATGCTGTTCATAAGGAAGTACCAAAGGATGATGCAGAAGGTGATGATGAACCTTCTAATGATGGCAAGACTGTTGAAAAGTCAGCAAAGCATGGAAGTTCAAGAAATGAAGCTAGCAGCAGTATCTCCCATTCTGCTGCTAAGCCAAATAATTCTGCTGCTAAGCCTAGTAGTTCTACTGCTGTCCCAAAGAATTCTGCTGCTGACTTTAATGAAGATGTTAATGATGATGTTGACTTTCCTCATATGCCTGAGTTGGAGGAAATCTACTATGACACAGATGATGATGTTGTGGATGTTTTTGGAGCAGAAGCTGATTTGACAAATATGGAACCTACTATTCAAGTCAGTCCTACTCCAACTACAAGGATACATAAGAACCATCCTAAGGAGCAGATAATTGGTGATGTATAATCTACTGTACAAACCAGAAGTAAAACAAAAGGGCTGAGTGATCTACTCCATCAAGGTTTATTTGCTCAATCATTGCATCAAAGAAATAGCCACAAGGACCTACAAAATTGCAAATTTGCCTGTTTCTTATCACAAGAGGAACCCAAAAATATTCACAAAGCTATGCAAGATTCAAGTTGGGTTGAAGCCATGCAAGAGGAGCTGTTGCAGTTCAAGCTTCAAGAGGTCTGGACACTAGTTGATTTGCCTAATGGGAAGAGGGCAATTGGTACAAAATGGGTGTTCAGGTGCAAAAGAGATGAAAGAGGAATTGTGGTGAGAAACAAAGCAAGACTAGTGGCTCAAGGGTACACTCAGGAAGAAGGAATAGATTATGATGAGGTCTTTGCTCCTGTAGCAAGGATATAGGCTATTAGACTATTCTTGGCTTATGCCTCATTCAAGAACTTTCCAGTGTACCAAATGGATGTGAAAAGTGCTTTCTTGTATGGAAAGATTGATGAAGAGGTTTATGTGATGCAACCTCCTGGTTTTGAAGATCCTGACTTTCCAGATAGAGTATATAAAGTGGAGAAAGCACTGTATGGTTTACATCAAGCTCCTAGAGCTTGGTATGACACCTTGTCTAAGTATTTGTTATCTAATGGATTCACAAAGGGAACCATTGATAAAACTTTATTCATCAAGAAAAACAAGAATGATATTCTACTAGTTCAGGTTTATGTAGATGATATCATTTTTGGGTCTACAAACAAGGTGTTCTGTGAAGAATTTGAGAAGCTCATGCATAACAGATTTCAAATGAGTTCTATGGGAGAACTCACATTCTTTCTGGGGCTTTAGGTTAAGCAGAAAGCAGAAGGGATCTTCATCAGTCAAGACAAGTATGTGGCTGATATGTTAAAGAAATTTGGTTTCAATGATGTGAAGGCAGCTAAGACACCAATGGATAACAACAAACCTTTGCTCAAGGATGAAGATGGGGAAGAGGTTGATGTACATCTTTATAGATCAATGATTGGTTCATTGATGTATCTGACTGCTTCAAGGCCAGATATCATGTTTTCTGTGTGTGCTTGTGCCAGATTTCAAGTGTCCCCAAAAGTCTCACACTTGAATGTTGTCAAACGAATTTTTAGGTATCTAAAGGGTCAACCAAAATTGGGCCTTTGGTATCCTAATAGTTCATCATTTGACTTGGTAGCATACTCAGATAGTGACTATGCTGGAGCTAGTTTGGATAGAAAGTCAACCACTGGAGGATGTCAATATCTTGGACATAGGTTAATCTCATGGCAGTGCAAGAAACAGACTGTGGTGGCTAATTCAACAACTGAGGCAGAGTATGTGGCTGCTTCTAGTTGCTGTGGACAAGTACTCTAGATTCAGAATCAACTCTTGGATTATGGGTACAATTTTATGAACACCAAAATTTATATTGATAATAACAGCACAATGTGTATAATAAAGAATCCTGTTTTTCACTCTAAAACAAAGCATATAGAGATAAGACATCATTTTATTAGAGATTGTTATGAGAAAAAGTTAATTCAAGTGGTTAAAATACATACTGACAATAATGTTGCTGATCTACTTACAAAAAGTTTTGATGTGAGTAGGTTTCAATTTTTAGTTGCTAGTATTGGTATGATCAATCTTTAAAATCTTATCTCTGTATGATTTGTAAAAAGTTTTTGAGGATTTGTGCTGTTATTAATCAAATAAGTTGTTTCTAGTCTTTGCTATGTATGTTGTCTACTGCTAAGTTGGTTATTTTGTTATGAGATACTCTTGTTTGTGTTTTTGTGGTTTTGGACTAACCTTTTGCAGGTTAAGTCATATGGGAATGGTTGATTTCTTAGACAAAGTTGATTATGAAGTTCAGGGGAGGATAAGAGTAAATAAACACAATCATAAACGTTTATTTATTATGAGGAGCATTCATTACATAAGCTGAAATCACTTCATCCTGGACTTACTGAGAACCTAATCAACACAAAACAACACCAAAACACAAACCCAACACAACACAACTACTTCAGTTTCCCTTTTCCTTTTCCTTGGACATTTGGCATAGTTTTGCGGCCTCCTCTGCCACCCATGGCGTCAGACACCTTCTTGCAAGGGAGTGCCAGCACTACTGTTCTTGGTTTTGGATCTTGCTTCTTCTTAGGAACAGGGGTCCTCTTCATTAATGATGAAGCTGGTTTTGGATCTTGCTTCTTCTCAGGAACCGGGGTCCTCTTCATTGTTGATGCAGCTTTTTCAAACTCTTTTGTTAAAAAGCCTGATAGCTCTTGAAGATAGTCATCATCAGATGAGTCAGAAGAGGAGGATGAATCATCCACATAAGGTGGAAGTTCATCTGTTGAAGGTTCTTCAGACGAGGATATTTCAACTTTTTTCTTTGAAAGGTTGATTCTTGAGGATGAAGTGTAGTTGGGTGGAAAATAATTTTTCCAACCTGAACTTCCAGAATCTGAAGAAGAGTCGGATGAGATTTCTATAATGTTTGAGGAGGAAGGATTCATTGTGATTGGAAAGTTGAAGATTGGTGTTGAAGATTTTGTGGAGTTGGTATTGATGATTTGAGGCTTTTTATAGAGTTAATGAAGGTTTGATTAAATGCGGGGTTGATATGAGGAATTAACTCTTGGGTTGGTGTAAGGAATTAATTCCTTAATGGAATTAAATTAATTATGGTAATTTTGGTGGTGTTGACCAAAAGGATGGGTATTTATCTTGGGAAATCAGAATCCATTCTGCTGCTATAGAATATGCTGCTGAAGGTTAAACTATTGGATTCTGCTGCTAAATTTGAAAGTGAAGGGACTATTTTGCAACTTGGCGCGAATAAGCCCTAATTAGGTCTAAACGGGATTAAAACCCAATTCGATCTCATTCATATCTTTGTGCGCCCAAAATTGAATCTAATTCAAACCCTAACACTTATTTTCACTATTCGATCAAAAACCCCCCAAATCACAATCCTTATTCACCATGTCGAGACGCACTTACTCTAATGAGCACAATCAGATAGCTTTTCTACAAAAGGTCCCTGAGGCAGATGGATTTGCTGAAGTCGTTGACTTTCTTAATGCTACTTCAATTAGGTATGCATTAACAGTTAATCCATCTATATATAGGTCCCACATGAAACAGTTTTGGTCGACTGTTACGGCTGAAACTCATAATGGGGAAGAAATGTTAATTGCCACAGTAGATGAGAAAAGAATTGTTGTTACTGAAACATCTGTAAGACAAATTCTTCGTCTTGCAGATGATGAAGCAACAACTTGCCTTCCCACTTCTACTATTTTTGAGGAACTTGAAAAACTTGGGTATGAGAGACCAAACACTAGATTAAAATTTTACAAACGTCTCCTCTGCCCACAATGGAAATTTCTTGTTCACACCATTCTACATTGTCTTAGTCCTAAAACAAGTGGGTGGAATGAGTTTAGTTCAAGTCAAGCTTCTGCTTTGATTTGTCTAGCCACAGGCCAACCATACAATTTTTCGGCTATGATTTTTGAAGGATTGAAAAAGAATATTTCTGGCACTTCTTATCTTTATCCAAGGTTTTTGCAATTAATCATTGCTAATAAGTTACAAGAACCTTTTGCACATGAAAAACCTTACAAAACTCCTGTGCTTGTAACTAAAATGTTTAAACACTTAAGGAAAAATGGGACTGGTTTTTCTGGGAGAATAACTCCTTTGTCCCAACACATTTTAAACATTGCTGCTGATGTTGCTCAGGGTGAAGAAGCTGAAAACCCCACAGCTTCCCATCACACACCCACTCCTGAAAATTCAAGTGAATCATCTCATAATGAACCCCAAATGACCCAAACACCTAGGCATTCACAAGAAAAGAGCACTGAGTTACCTCAGACTAGTGCTAGTATGGAAGCAGATGAGGCTGCCATAGGTGATGGAGATGGCATGAAGGAAGGGGCTGACACTACTGTTTTCAACTTAGAAGTTGAACAGGCCAGTGTTAACATAGATAAGACCCCAACCTTGGCAACATCTACTGCTGAGGGTTCTTATGAACCTGATGCACATGATGGTAACCCCAGCCAAATGGCTAAAAAGGGGGGCTCAGCTGCTCAATCTTGGATTGAGATTGAGTTTCAGTCCAAAGATTCACCTCTCAGGGAAGGTAACACATCCCGAAGTGATGAGGACAGATATGAAACAAATGAGGAATTGATGGATGAAACTATACAAAATGACAATGCCCATGATGTACCTCTCGGACCAGGTAACACAGGTCGAAGTACTGAGGCTAGAATTGAACTTGAAACAGAGGAATTGATGGGTAACACTAATGTACAAAATGTCATATCCAAGGATCTACCTCTCGGGTCAGGTAACACAGACCGAAGTGGTGAGGATAGTGTGAAACAAATAAATGCATTGACGGAAAGATGTACCAAGTTGGAAGCTCAAGTTCTTGATATTATCAAAACAGTCAAAAGTTTGAAGTTCAGGGTCAACTCTTTGGAAAGAAAGCAGAGGTCAAGAGCTACACTTATTAGAAGGGTCAAGAAAGTGAATTCCAAACCAAGTTTGGGAGAGGATGCTCCCAAACAGGGGAGGAATGAAGAGGAGGTAACCAAGGGTCAAGGGGAGGCTGATATGGATGTGGATGTGAATGTTGGTGGTTCTGCTGAGAATGTAGTTGAACAATGTGTTAGAAGTGAGGTTGTTGCTAATGTTGATGAGAAGAAAGAGGATGATTCTGCTGCTGGTGCAGGACATTCTGCTGCTGGGTTAAAGAATTCTGCTGCTGATTCTGCTGCTGCATCAGATGATGATAATACTCCTATAGCCCAAGTCATGCTAAATCTTAAACAACAACCTTCAAAAAAACCAAAATCTGCTGCTTCAAAACCTGTAGCTAAAGGAGTTGTCATTCAAGAACCTGTATCCATTCCAAAACCTATACAACCAACCATTTCATCAACAGATAAAGGCAAGAGCATCTTGGTTGAAGAACCAAAGAAGAAGTTCAAGTTTATGGATGTTGCTGCTCAAGCACTACAAAAAGAAACTGATGAAGAGACTGCAAGGAGAATGGAAGCACAATGGCATGAAGAAGCTAAAATGGAAAGACAGAGACAATTAAAGGAGGATTGGGAAGTTGCTATGCAGACTCAAAGAGAGGAAAGAGAGAAGTACACCCTTGAGGAAAGACAAGATGCTATAGATGATATGCTTCATGCATTCAGAAAGAAGCAAAATGAAAAGAGGGATGAGTACAAGAAGAAGAAACATTCCAAAACTGATGACTATAATTACATGAAAATGTATCTAAGGAATCAAGCCTATTGGAAGCCTAGTACATTCAGAGGAATGAGCAGAGCTGCTATTGCAAAGGCTTATTATGAAACTCATGCAAGGATTAACAGACCAATTGAGCCTATGACTGATGCTGAGGTTAAAAAGGTTACAAGAATGAAAGTGGCACCAAATGCTTATCTTAATCCTGAGTCAAGTGTTCAAAAGCCTAAAGAAGTAACTGAGATTGTGAAAGAGAAAGAAGTAGTAGGTGATGCTGAGAAGGAACAAGAAGTTGTTAAAGAGACAAAACCTGAATCAACTATTGGTGTGAAAAGAACAGGAAAAAGGCTAAAGTCTTTTAGAAGGAAAAAGAAAAGAGTTAAATCTGTTGTAATGAGTGATTCAGAAAGTAACTCTGAGGGTGAGAAGGAGTCAAAGGATGATGAGTATGGACCTGAAGAAGTAACTGCAGATGATATGAAAAGGATTATGGATTTTACAGTTCATAAACCTCAAGAAGAACCAGAGATAATAAATGCAGTTTAGGGATGATATTGTACAGCTCTGGAGGTTATATAAGGAGAATTATGGGGATAGAAGACCAGATGTGAATTCTGAAAGACTACACTACTACTACCTGAAGAACATGTTTGAGCCTGATCCAAGAGATATGGAATGGATAGATTTGTTACACTCAACCAAGGTTCATAAATGGTATCTATTTCAATCATGTGGAGTACATGAGTTGATTGGTAAAGGTGTAGGTGTGTATATGCTGGTAGAGAAAGATTATCCCTTGAATAACAATACTGCTGTTATCACCCAGATGTTACAATATGGAAAATTGAGGTTACAAAGACCATTTTTGTCAGATCATCAACCGTATGAGTTGGTAGAAAAGTATCAAAAGATTCTGAAATCAAAGACTTCATAGTAGTAAGTCTTTGGAAGCATCCTCTTTGTGTATGTTTGTGCTTTGGAAGAAACTTGTATATTTTGGGTGAAAATATCAAGTTTAGGGGAGGATTGTTGGGTTTAAAAGATACTGCTGCTACTTTAAAGATTCTGCTGCTAAGTGTTTTATTCTGCTGCTCATGGTTCTAATGGAAATATACTAAGTATGATTCTGCTGCTAGTATATTCATTCTGCTGCTGATGATATTTGAAGAATGATGAAATACGCTAAGTGTCAAACTGCTGCTAGCCTAAGAAGATTCTGCTGCTAAAGTTTGATTCTGCTGCTTATTAGATATGTATAGTTTGTTTATGGTAAAGATATGATTAGATATTATTCTTGTATAGAAAGTTTTTGTAACCGACTAGGACTCCTTATGTGTATAAAAGGAGGATCTAGGGTTAGGGTTAGAAGTTGATTGTTTTAGCATACGTATTGTCTTGTATTCACTTCAAGGTTCGTTGTAACCCTGTTACTTTTGAGTAACCGTATATTAATATATTGAGGTGAAGATTGAGAGAATTATTGTGTGTTATTCTTCTTAAGATTAATTACTAGTTTCCGCATAGTAATTAATAGATCATTCGTAAGCAGTTTCTATACCGATTGCTTTAGGTTTATATCTAAAGTAATTAACAAGATCGTTAAGCTCAACTGGGATCAACAAAACTATTCTGTTAAACATAAACAGACTTAACTAATAATCCCTACCAGACTTAACTATGTTTGCCAGACTTAACTTTGTTCTAGCATACTTAACTAAGCTAACAGACTTAACGAATACATCAGCAGACTTAAGTCTGTTCTATAATAATTCCCAACAATCCTCCCCTAACTTGATCTTTATACGCCATGAACTTCAAGTTTCTTTCTTGATAAGCTTCCTGAGGATGTTGAACTCTAACCTTTGGAATTATTTTGAACTGCAACTCTTTAAATCATCAAATCTGAACTGTGCAGCATCTTTTATCCGCAATCTTTACACCATCTGATCTTTGCAGCAACATTGACTTGTTGTACATCAATTCATAAAGTTTCATACTATTCTCATCACTTCCAGGTGTGTTACCTCCTTTGAGAGGTGAATCATTGAAAAATTTAATGGATTTGATGTCTCTTTACCAGTTAGCCATTAACTCTGGAGTAGCCAATGTTTAGTGTAAAACCATGGTACATTGATAACCATTTCAACTCTTTGTACATGAAACATGGTGAATTGAAATACCATATGATTTTTAGCAAATCATCAGCTATCAACGGATTTGATTTGTCTTTACCAAAAGCCGTTTGCTTTTGGACTAGCCAATTCTTTGGTGGAATGCAGTCATCACCTTGGTTAATTGATAACCAGTTATGGATTTCCACAGCCTTTACCATAAGCCATACTCTTGTGGGCTAGTCAACTCTTCACTATCACAGATATGGTGAGTTGATTACCATACAATTTTTGGCAAATTGTCAGCCATAAACGGATTTGAGGTATCTTTACCAGAGCCGTTTGCTCTTGGATTAGCCAGTCCTTATGTGGGTTGGACATGGTGGATTGATAACCATTTGTTGTGTTAGTGCAAAGCACCTTTACCAAGTGAGAAATTCCATTAATCCCACTTATCAGCTTAGAAAATTCTTTCAAACACCCCAAATAGCTTCCTTTTAGGACTGCATTTCAATTAACTGCAACAGCTAATAATATACCTCATCCTTTTTATCACCCAACAGCTTCTTCTCAAGCATATTCTTACATACCCTGGGGTGTAGAGGATACTCAACCTCTGCCAGCATATATATGTGTGCCCTCTGCAGAGTCAAACAATGAACTTGACAACTGTCAAAGTATCTCCATCTTACTACTTCTTGTTGATAGGGCAGCTTCCAAATCTTATCAGTCTTAGATGGTGGATCAAACATGGTCCTCAAGTCTCCCCAAAGAACTCTTTCAAATTCTTCTTCTGGTCTGACATCTCCATACTTGATCATCATCAGCTTATATAACTCCTTGAGATCATCTCTGCTTAAATCATTCAGTAATCCTGGAAAATTAACAAAAACAACATCTGTATTATCTTCCCTGATTATTTGATAAGCCCTTTCTTACCAGTTTTAATAATCTGCCATCTAACAATCTTGGTAGGTTGTGCTGAGCTTTCAGGAATTGAACCCATTGTGAATGAATCAGAAGAGGGTTCTTCTTCCTCTTGCACATCCTCCTTAGTGACTGACTTACCCTTTTTAGCTGCTCTCTTTCTTCTAGTCCACCTCAAAATAGGTTTCTTGACTTCTACCTCTTCCTTTACAAGTTCGCCTTTTGAACTATCAGGTACCTTTTCAACCTCAGATACCTTCTGCCTTTTGAAACTTCTTCTAATTGAATCTTCATAATCAATAGGCTTGTAGTTCTGATCCATTTCATAAGCCTTGAGATACATACCTTCAATCTCTTCATAAGTTTTTCTTTTCATCCTTTCAAAAGTAGAATGCTCCATATTCTTTAAATAATGCTTCATATAAGCCATCTTCTCCTGCTTTGATTGTATCTTGGTAGTACTTTTCCTCTTTTGTGCCTATTTGATCTTCTCCATCATATCTCCAAGGGTTTCTGTTTCCCTTCTGGCATTAATGAAGTCTGCAAGCTGCTTTACTCTTTCTTCAACTGTCAGACTTGCATCATCCTTCAGTTCTTCCAACTTTGCCCTTAATTCAACATCTTCCTCAATCATAGACATGAATGGATCAGTGTTCAACTCCTCTTGCAGCTTCTTTGCAAGTGATTCATCCTGTTTCTTTAGCTCTTCAAGCCTTGCCTCTTCAGCTTGTTCTTCAGCTTGAATTCTTGCAATTTCAGCCATACTTGCTTCTTCCTCTCTGAGTTGCCTCTTTATTTTCTTAGGCTGAGGAGTTTCTTCAAGTATTTGCTTACCTTCTCTTTGAGTACCAGCAGACTTATCTTCTTTACCAGTACTAACTTGATCAGCAGACTTATCTTCTTTACCAGTACTAACTTGATCAGCAGACTTATCACCAGACTTATCACCAGAACTAACTTTCTCACTGACAGACTTAACTGGATCATCACCAGAATTAACCTCTTCTGTCACCAACTTCCTTTTTAGCCTTCTCTTCTTTTGAATTTGACTAAGAGTTTTAGCTAAAGTCTCTGCTGCTTCCAATCCCTCAGGACTAATATCAGTATCACTAGAGTTTCTTGCTTGAGCAGGAGTCTGAAAGACTGTTTCTTCACCCAAATTCCTCCCCTGTTTGGAAGAATTTTCATCTGCAGCACCCTCCTGATCACTAAAGACAATCCCTTTTGCTTTCATAACATTCTCCATCTTCTTAACCTTCCTGACCAAAGTTATTATAGCATTCCCCATGTTTTGTTTTGTCTCTTTAAGCTCCTTTTCCAATGCAGAGATTCTTTTAACCAGTTGAGGAACCAGCACAGACATTGGAGTTGACTCTTCCTCATGAGTTGGAGTTGGAACCTGGGTTTGCTGAGGTGAAGGTGGTGGGGGTGTAGGTGATGGTGGTTGAGGTGCAGGGGAACTAGGTGCATTTGCAGGCTCTTCAGCTTCATGATGTGGTTGAGAGTGTGCTTCACTTCCAGATGTTGATGTACCTGCATTGTCAGTACCAACAGGCAACATAGCAACTTACAATGGTTTATGTGCCCCTTTAAAGCCCCTTTTCATGTTACTAAAAATTTTATCCTTGAAGGGCACACACAAGTAAGGCAATTTGTTCTCAGTTTCAACATTTAAAACCATTTGAAGGAAACGAGGGTACATCAAAAACTTGTGTTTACTTTTCACATTTGCCACCATGCCATCAAATATTAATTTGGAAAAGTTAAAAGTTTTACCAAGTGAAAGACATACCATTGCAGAAGCAATATTACTTCCAAATTGATCCCATCCTCCACTCTTAGAACTTAGACAGTGTAGCAAATGATGGATTAAAAATCTCCACTGAGGTGAAAAATGGCTTTTCCAAAATGTGAATGTACCATCAGTGGGATATCCTATATTACTCATACCTTCTAAAATCATATTATTTGACAACATAACTTCCCCTGAAGCATCATCCAATTGAAGACTACTTCTAATGGATGCTTCAGTGACTGAATATTCAGTGTTATCAATAGTTGCCCTTAAATTTAGAGTCCCATCAGCAAGAGTTTCGGAAGTAGCAGTCTCCCAAAACTGTTTGACTAGGGAATCATAGATAGTGGGATTGTGAGTTAAGGCATACCTGATGTGAGAGCCTTTCAAAAAGTCTACTATCTATTCAAAGCCTTCGCTCTTGGTTGGTTTTTTCAAGAAACCCACTTGGTTGTGCTTATCACAGTATTTGAGTTGAGCCATAGATGATTGGTAAGTACTGGTTGACTGGCGAATTAGGGTTTTTATGCTGGTGGTTGAAAACAGAGTAAATCTTGGTCGAGAATAAATTTTTTAAAAGTGGAAGTAAATAATGGATAAAGATGAAAAATGAATCAAATATTATCCCTATATACTTCTTTTTCCCGAAAAAATAGTAACGGTATTATTTAAACAGGAAAAATCATTAAGCGTATGACCAGACCTAACGGTAAAAAAATTATTACGTTTGAACACTACCAAACTTAACGTTGGTCAACCAGTATTAAAAGAGACTAACCAGACTTAACAAAAATACCAGACAAACACAAATAAAACTCATTAGCAAAGCTTCCAATCACCATCCATCCATGCTTTTTTTGGAAAAATTAGTCTAAAACCAAGAAAATATACAACCATATGTTGTTGCAACCAGAATTAATACGTACTGACTACCAGAATTAACTCTAAAGCTACCAGATTTAACTTCTAACATAATTAAATCTACTTAATACTTGTACTATTTTACAAACTATACATTTAACCTCCCCTTAAATGTAGCTATGGGTTTACCATTCCAATATTAACCACTAAGAAATTGAACCTAGGTCCATCAAAAGCTTTGGTCAATAGGTAAGCTACATTAAAGTCAACATGGAGATTCTCTTCTACCCTTTTTTTCACTAAGTTGTATACCCTAAAGGCTTTACTACTTAGTGAATATCCTACTAAGAACCCCTCATCAGATTTTCCTTCAAACTTGCCAAGCACACTAAGAGTATCTAGAATGGTAACATGGCACCCAAAAGGTCTTATTTTACTAATAACTGGTTTATGGCCAAATAAAAGCTCATAAGGAGTTTTGTTCTGAGGTTTAGTCACTCTCACCCTATTAAATATGTAGCAAGCAGTATTGAATGCTTCAGCCCAAAAAGTGGTTGGTAAGAGTGAGTCTGCTAGCATAGTCCTAGCTGCCTCAATGAGGGTCCTGTTCATTCTTTCAGCAACTCCATTTTGTTGTGGAGTTCTAGCATTACTATACTCTTGTTTTATTCCCTTGTTACCACAAAATTCAAGCATGCTTCTATTCTTAAACTCAGTGCCATTATCTGATCTAATAATCTTAACCTTATGATTAAGCTGGTTTTCTATCTACCTAATGAAAGATTGAAGTAAGCAAGTGGTTTCATCCTTTTTAGACATAAAGAATACCCAACAAAACCTAGTGCAATCATCAGTAATGACAAGGCAATAACTAGCATGATTTATGCTTTGCACAGAAGTAGGGCCAAAAAGATCCATAAGCAAGGTGTGTAAAGGCTTAGTGATGGACCTTTCTAATTTAGCCTTACATGAAGCCCTATGCTGTTTACCCTTATGACAAGCAACACATGTATGGTCATTCTTGAAAACCTTGGAAGGTAAACCTCTAACAAGGTTATTCTTCACAAGTTTGTTCAGATTCTTAAAGTTGATATGACCAAGTCTTCTATGCCACAATTTAGATTCATCAATAGTGGCTTTTGCAATCAAACAGGCAAAACCTTTTGCAGGTTCAGGTGTCTTCATATCAAAGCTGTACATATTATGTTGTCTAGGGACTTTTAGGAGTATCTGACTTTCATCAGGCATCTTAAAGTCAGAAGTCAACACAAAACATTCAGTTTCAGTAAAAAGAACCTTGTGCTGCTTATCACAAATTTGTGATATTGAGAAAAGATTAAATTGCCCAAGTTCTTTCACAAAAGACACATTATCAAATTCTAAATTGCCAACTACTATTCTACCTTTACCAGTAATGTAGCCTTTGCTACCTCTAAAAGTAACAGAACCTCCTTTGAATTCTTCAAAATCTTTTAGGTGATCCTTGTTACCAGACATGTGCCCTGAGCATCCACTATCAAATATGCCTCTATCTCCCATGTTCTTGAGTGGATGATCCCGCACATAAAAAAGAGAAATTAGTTTCTCTTAAGGACCCAGGCCTGTGCAGGCTTGGGTCAGCCTTGTGGATCAACATATTGTTATGTCTTATATGAATATGATCCACTGTTGCTTTGGGATTTATAAGTAAGTTCTTTCTGAAATGGATCCCAAGACCAACATGCTGAGGTATTAATAGCATACCCCCCATGTCCCTTTACAGCATAAGAGTTTGATATTTTTGCTGTATTTTTAGCAATGGGTCTCCTCACAGGTGAGTGTGATTTAGCAAAATTATTTCTTTGATTAGATTTGTTCACCTGTTGTCTATATGCAACTGGTTGCTTGGGTCTAGATTGATTAACATACCCAGAATTAATTTTGGGCTTAACAGAATTAACTTTTTGCCAAGCAGAATTAATATTTTGCCTACCAGTATTAACATTTGTCCTAACAGAATTAACATGTGATCTACCAGCATTGATTTGTACTGATCTAGGAACAAATTGATTTGCATGATTAACTCTGTTTACATTATTCCACACTGGTTTGGCCATCACATTACCAGTATTAACACTTCTTTGTTTCTTAAGCTCAGCCTCTCTAATCATTCTCTTTTCATGAAAATCACAATCTCTGATTAAATGACTAAGGCTACCACAAACAAAACATCTTTTCTGAGTAAAAGAGTAACCTTTCCCTAGCTCTCTTTTCATTCTATCAACCTTGGGTGACTCTTGACTTTTAACATGTTACCTAGGAGTTTTTATGTGTGAGACACAACTAGTTTCAACTGTTTTAGGTTTTGGTGCAGACATCACTGGTTTACTAAGCTTAACAGGTTTAGACTTAGACACCTCTTTTGGTACATTTTCTGATTTTGATTCAGAATGCTCAGAGACATTTCCAATGGACCCTCCACTGTCATCAGATTGACAGGTAGAATACTTACTGGATTTGTCATCTGAGTTACTTGTTTCAGGCTTTTGAGGTCCCTTCTTACCATAAACATACAAAGACTCATCAAAATCTTGCTCTGGTTGAGGAGTGTAATCTCCATTTAATGGAGGTGGAACTCCTTTGATGTTGTCAGTTTTTGAGAATCTATTGTATACAGGTTTATCAGCAAAGTCATCATCTGTACTAGTGAACACAGTTCTTTTCATTTCTTCCTCATAACTTAAAATCTCACTATCTGATTTTATTTCATATCCTAAACCAATTTTGCAAGTTGAGCTCATAGCAAAATCTACTAATCTATACAAATTTTTAGCAGAATTATTCCATGTGTCTATTCTTTTCTGCAATTCTTCCTTATCTTTTAAAGCTTTCATTCCAATTCTCCTATATTTTTTAAGCTTTTCATCTTTTTCATAGATTTCATTGGCTTGAAATGTAAGCTTTTCATTTAAGGTTGATTGCTATTTTTGATAAGTGACAATTTGAGCTTCTAAGGTCTTAACAGCATTAGTGTAAGCAAGTATTTTAGCTTCCTGATCACCTATCTGTTGCATTTGCTCGTCACACAATGTTTTAAGGCTATTATATGATTTCATGCATGTTTTAGAACACAAGGATACCTCAGTATTGGAGCCAATAACCATGAATGCATGATTTAGTTCTGTTTCTTCATCTGTGTGATCTCCCCAGTTAACGGCACCAGCTTCCAAAGTCAGCATACTCATTTGACTCTTTTCCTTCTTGTCTGCTTCTTGAGAGGCTGCATCTTTCTGCTTCTTTCCATTAGTAGTCACCTTTGCTGTGCACTCCCTAGCAAAGTGACCAGTGTTGTGACACCTATAGCATTCAACATTCTTCTTATTAAAACCAACTGGTGCCTTTCCATCAAATCTGATATTTCTTCCAGTTTTCTTGTAGAACTTCTTCACTCTTAGAGCAATCATTGCTATCTGCCACTTTATGTCCATTTCCTCAATGTCTACATCATTTATCTGTTCAAGGTCCTCATTAATAAGGTCCGTATCTTTTGATCTCTTTGCAAAGAGTGAGTAGATGACTTCATCAGCAAGACCAGCAGGAACTTCTCTTTCTTTCATAATGCTTGAAGAAGTATCATAGACACCAGAATTATAGCCACCAGAATTAACTTTGCTAGTACTGCTCTTGCTTTGGGAAACAAAAGCAACATTAGCAGCACTTGAAGATGCCTTTGAAGCACCTTTGATTTCATGTTCAAAGACCCGAAGATTATTGTACAAATCATCAATTGACAAAGTGTCAACATCTTCTTTCATTCTCATGCTCATTGCCAGATGTGACCATTCTTTTGGCAAAGATCTGAGAAACTTATGATTTGCATCTTTAGTAGATACAGCAACACCATGAGCTTCCAACTATGAGAGGAGATGTTGGAATCTTTCATACCCTTTCTCCAATCCTTCAGAACTGGTCACAGTGAATGCTTCAAACTGTTGTTTGAGAATAGCTTTCTGCATCTTCTTTGAATTAGCATTTCCTCCAAACCTTGTTCTGATTGCTTCCCAAATTTCCTTAGCATCATCCATTCCATGAAATCTTCTTAAATGTTCCTTGGGAAGGGCCATCAGTAAGATGGTTCTTGCCTTTCTCTCCTTCTCCACAGCATGAATCTCTGCAGCAGAGACTGGTGGAAGCACTCTAACAACACCATCCTTACCAACAGATATCCTCTTCTTTGAGTTTCCATTCTGAATCACCTTCCATACATCATTATCAATGTACTCAAGGTAATGCTCCATCTCCATGGCCCAGATATCATACTCCTCCTTTTTCAGAATTGGGAGTTTGATGTTTGAGATAGTGGTTGTTGCAGGGATGTTTTGTTGTTGTTGTTTACGTCTACTGGTGTATGATGCATCATCATCATGATTTGAAACTTCGTCATCACTAAGATGAGTTGAGTACTCATCATTAGCAGGTTGAGACATTTTGCAGGATTTTGGAGTGAATGAGTGTTTGTGATTTGTGTTTCTTCTTACTCAGAGTCCCTCTATAGGCTCTGATACCACTTGTAGGTCCACGATTATGGATCTAAGTAGCCTGTGTTAGACAATAGATAACTTGAATAAATCCAAATTAATCTATATGAGAAACTCTTAACAGTGTATTGATTGTTAATGCGGAATCTTAACAAACAACAAGTATGAAGAACACAACTATGATTACTAACTTCGTATTACTATTAAACTTTCAATAGTCACAATGTCACTCTAAACATAATGCCGTAGGGTTCCTTTTATACTCTAAGGAAACCCTAATGTTACAAAACGTGTGAAAGGATAAACATATCTTCTAATAAGATATCTAATACGTATATATCCTTTCCTAACATATAGCTAACAAACTATTCTGTTAAACATAAACAGACTTAACTAATAATCCCTACCAGACTTAACTATGTTTGCTAGACTTAACTTTGTTCTGGCAGACTTAACTAAGTTAACAGACTTAACGAATACATCAGCAGACTTAAGTCTGTTCTATAATAATTCCCAACAACAATTACCAAGATATACTTCTTCCCATGTAAAACCCTAAAATTTGGACCTATATTTTATTTACCATTTTGAAATTTAACCTAAGTGTAGTATGTTTAATAAGTAATTAAAACTACATAATATGAATTAAATATATAATATATATCCTAATCTAATCCTAACATAACTATCAACACATTATTTGTACCTAAACTCTCCATACATTTATTGTACCTAAACAAATTTTCCACTTTCCTAATTCTACTTTAACCTACACGTTTGATTATCAAGAGATATAACCGATTTTACTTTTGATATATCCAAATCAGTTTATGAGGATAGAATATTACATAAATATCTTTTCTCTCCAACTCTCACATGACATACCATATTCAAATACATGGTTTCTTGATTTGTTTCCTAAAAAAATTATACGCATACCCTAATCCTATAATATTCGGCTTCCCTTTATTCACTTTCACACACCGAATCAATATCACACAAAGTTCTCAATTCATTTTCTCCATTCCAAGACTTTGAAGCCGAGTGTTTGCAGCCTCTCTTGGCGATTGTTGAAGTGGTGTGAAGCATACTATTCTGATCGTTGATCCTTGTCTTTGTTTCCTTGTCTCGTTATCAGCCCAAGGTACCAATACCAATCCATTCCTTGTCGATTTCATTTGATCATCATAAGCGTATGTGAATATGACCTAAAACTATGTTAACCTAATCCTTATAACCATGTTATACTAATCATGATCATGTATTTGATATGCTAAGTTGGCTCGTTAAGTGTATTCATATGATAATAAAAGTTAAACACCTCATATGATGATAAGACTTGTGTAAAATATGTTGAAGTCGACCCATTGTTCTTTTCTATCGACCTAACTGTTTCCAGCCCTAATATTCATTATTAAAATCAGTATTAGATCATTAACTACACATTAATGACATGCTAATAAATCTGGAAAACCCCTGGGAATTAATATGAGTCGATTAGGGTTTAAAAGGGTTAGGGTTGTGCTAAATCTATCTCAAAGTAAGCTGTCCCGAATTTTGGTCGGATTGAACGAGGTCTAAACTGATAATGCCAATGTGTTTTGTATGATTTTTGAGTCTAAAACTGAGTTCGTGAAGTGTACTATCTGAATATCAAATTTTGTGGTCATTGGAGGTCGGGAATGTAGTCTTTTGATTTTTAAATGATTAGTTGTCAAATCTGAGGAATCGAGTCTGAAAAACCAGTTGGTGTTTTTGATTTTTAATTTCCAACCATAAGGAATTAAGAGGTCTAATTTTGACAGGGAGAATGTTGGAGATGTATATGACTTACTGGATTTTTTGTGGATTTTTCTGAAATGCTTGAATGGGTTAAATAAATGCAAACTTTCGGGATATACCTATAGTGCAGTTTCTGGACAGGTTTGTGAAAACGATTTTTGAAACAGTACTTGCACTTAGTAATAAAATCTGCAAAAAAATTAGGGTAAGTTGTTTGCTTATGTTCATTCATTCGTTTGCTTTCCTTTCACTTGCTATTAAGGTACAGATATTCCACCCTTTATTAGTAAGGGTTTTCTCATGACTTGGCTATATGATGTTGTGCTTATTCCTTTGTGCATTTGATTATTCCTTGAGACTATATGCATTTCATATGGTCATCATCTTAGTTGGACAATTAGTAATTGTCCCTCATTATCATATTGTATATCCTTTGCCTATTTATGTTGCCCATATTTGTTTAACTAGTCATGGGGGTTCCATGGCAGTGCCGTTGATGCATCAATAGTATTGACACTATCTGTGGAGGTATGCTTTTGTCCACAACGTTCCCATTTTTTTATATTGTTATATATAGCGAACTTGGCCCGTGTATATTGTATGTATGCTTAGTCTAGAACTTCATATATGTATTTGTGTATTGCAGGGAGCGTATGGATGCATCCTAGGTACTTAGTTTTGTTATGATTTGGTGAATGGACTTGTGTGTGTGTGCAATACACCCCATTTCACACTAGTACTATTGGAGTCTGCAGCTCCTATGTACAATTTGCTATGATATGATATATGCTTGTTACTTGGGCATTTCCTTGTTATGATTGTTTTCCATTTCATATTCCTTGTTATGCTTTGATTCCATTATCATATATCCCATATTTCATTGTTATCTTGTTCAGCAGGTTCTCGTGGTTTCGTTTCACTTATCCGTTCATTTTACTACTTATTGTGACTTATATCAATTTCATCCAGCAGATCCTTATGATTTCATTTCAGTTATTCACTTACTTTAGCTATCCATTTGTATATATCTATTCACTGAGCTTTTTAAGTTCAGCCACATTTCTTTTTGATGTGTCTCGAAAGCTTTAAATTTATATAACTAGTTCTACCGATTTCTCTTAATTCAAAACACACGGGTAAAAGTATAACCCTCGTTTATAGTAAAGAGTTTTGGTAAGACCAGGTCGTTCCACATGGACTGAGATTATTCTATATATCAATTAACTACTTAGAATGATTTAGAAAGCGTTTTAGACAATTATGCAAAAACTAAATGAGATTGAAATAAGAGACAAATATGATTACTTGGATAGTTACTATAACTCAGTGAATGATTAATGATGATGATCTCAATAATGGAGTAAGTTCAACCAATGATTAGTTGTTTTCGTCAAAATAACGTTTTCACGGATTAACAAGTTTGATTCATGACTTATGTTTACTAGCACTTGAACGAATGGGTAACAAGCTCAAGAACTAATTGCAATGCAGGAAACTTTGTTGTTTATAACTTAACAAGGGTGGATTTCTCCAACCAATTGATCAAGATACATAGACATATTTTGAAAACTATATAATACCAATTGGTTCTTTCAACCTTTTCCAATTGACAAGTATAATCAAAAGTGATAAACAATGGATAAAGAGTTTAGAACACAGCAAGGTTTTAACATAAACAAGAAATCAAATGAGATCATATCATAACCAATCACTTTATTATATTAGCATATCCAAGCAACCATAAGGAGTTTAGCCTAACATGGCTTTAGTCATCAAGCTTACAGTGATTGATTCGTTTGCAATAAGAGACATACTTCCTGAATTAGTTATAATGATTGAGCTACCATCACTAGCGATCACTATAACAATACCAAGATAGTACTTATACGTATTTGGAACTTTAGCTTCGCTTGATCACTCCAATTGATGTAATTCGAATGGTAAAGAGTTAGTAGAGCTTTGTAATAGTTGGGATGAGAGATGTGTTGATTGAGACGGATTGAGGCTCTATTTTTAGGCTAACTGAGACTGGTCATATTTTGATGTACGCCGCACTTGAGGTAAGATTGGCGGGCTTCACTTGCAATACGGGCGAACATATTCCGAAACACCGGCAGGCTTCAATAGTTTTGTTGGCGCCAAAGGGTCATTAATTGAACTGAAGACCGGCACATATTATTCTTGAGATCGCCGTACTTGACGATGCTGATTCAGATTTGTATAAGACTTATTACACCCCCGTAACCAGCGTACATTGATAGAAAGGAAGGCGTGCTTTACTTCTTTATCAGTCTATTCTTTGCTCTAGCATCCACATGGCTTAAACGCTTATACTTTATCTTGGTTCTTGAAGTTCTTTGTCGATTGGACCTGAAATTTATTTTCATGCAATTAAGTATCGAAAGTCCATAGAATCTATAAAGAAACTAACAAATAATGCTATATAAAATATGTATAATTCGAGCGTCATCAAATCCCTCCACACTTAGCTATTGCTTGCCCCCGAGCAATGTAAGAGAACAAAATAGATTTAAGATTTGAGAGATTAAATTTGAAGGAGATTTATTTGTTAGTGATAAAGACATTTATATATCAGGCATCAATACATAACTAGATCACCTCACACAGGAATTATTTAGATTAACACAATTTCGCTCAAAAGGGGGTGATTATGTGGGAACTCTCAATTTGCTCAGACGTAAATCATAAAACTACCATATGCTTGTACAAGATACGTAAACATAACCGTTGCAGTGTGAGAACTAGAAAAATGTATCAAAAGAGGGAAAAAATATGGTTTTATTTGGTTAGGCGAGTGGAGATAATTTGGATAATTTTTGAGATATGAGAAGCAAAAATGTCTAGAATTCAGAGAATCGCTAGCTACTATCACGACTTTTACTTCACTTTGCTAGGCATATACTTTTTTTTTTCCTTTATTTTTTTTCACATTATTTGATATTGACTTTTCTTTATTTCACTGAACTTTCTTTAACATATCAGTGACTAGCGAATAGTGAGGACTTTGCTTAGCAATTTCTTTGTTTTTTCTCTCATAATGGGTGGTTGATAAAGGTGTTTTGTAGTAACAAGGATAGTTGGATGAAATATCATGAGATAGGTTTAAGGATGAATTGGGTCGTATATCTTGCCTCTTAATCACATATATCTGTCTATAAATTAACCTCAATGCGGTTTAGTAAACGATGTACATGCACAAGTTCTAGAGTTAAAATGAATTATCGACACACTCATATAATATGAAACAGGAAGTGCAAACGATCATACACTTCATACAAGGCTACAAATATTCTCACAATTTAGTGGGTTTTTAAATGTGCTATATATGTTTTGACTTGCCATGCTAGAGCATTTTTTACTGAAAATTTCTAATATTAATACCTAAAATTTTGAAAAATTATGGAACTAGCAATAGTGCAGAATTAAGCTCGATTTGACCTATTTATCCCTCCACCACACTTAAGTTGAACATTGTCGCTAATGTGAAAAACTGATAAAATAAGAAATAGGAAAAATAGGGATAAGAGAAACGAAAATTCCCGGGGCTTATGCATGGAAGTTGACGTATGAAGTTGCCCTCCTTGCATCCATAACTTATAAAACCTACAAAAATAAACACAAAAATACAAAATAAATATTTTTGGGATTTTTTTCCAACAAAATTGCCTCCATACTTAAATTAAAGTGTGGTGAAAATTAAAAACTTGAAACCATGGGTTGCCTCCCGAGAAGCGCTTGTTTTTTCTAAGAGTCTCTACCTAGACTCTTCTTTTGTTTCTATTACTTTTTGGGAAAGAATGGTGTGGTTTCCTCCCTCCTGTCATTGTAACTTTCTTCTTTGTGGTATAACTTAAGTCGATGGCCATTTACTATGAACGTTTTTCCATCACGTCCATATAATTCAACGTATCCGGATGGATATCCGTGTTTAACCATATAAGGACCAAGCCATCATGATCTTAGCTTTGGTTGTTTGAATTTATATTTTGAGTGAAACAGGAGTACTTTATCTCCTTGCTTGAATTCTTTATGGATTCGTAATTTACGATCGTGCCAGATTTTGGTTCTTTCTTTGTATAACTGAGAATTTTCATATGCAAGTAAACGAAATTCGTCTAACTCGTGGAGTTGAAACATTCGTTTCTCTCCAGCAGCTATTAAGTCTGTGTTACAATTCTTTAGTGCCCAATATGCACGATGTTCGATTTCAAATGGCAAATGGCAAGTTTTGCCATAGATGAGTTTATAAGGCGTGGTTCTAGTAGGTGTTTTATATGCTGTTCGGAAAGCCCACAGAGCATCATCTAACTTTCTTGACCATATAGCCGGATTGACTTTCACAATTTTTTCAAGAATTCTTTTTAACGCTCTGTTTGTGTTTTCTACTTGTCCACTTGTTTGAGGGTGATATGAAGTATAGAAACGATGGTTTACACCATATTTTTTCATTGCTTTCTCCATTAGATGATTACAAAAGTGTGTCCCTCTATTACTAATTAATGCCTTTGGTATTCTCAAACGATAGAATAGTTTCTTTAGGAATGTTAGGACGAATCTTGCATCGTTAGTTTGAAGAGCTTGGGCTTCTGCCCATTTTGAGACATAATCGATTGCTACTAATATGTATTCGATCTTATGGGATTTTGGGAAAGGTCCCATGAAATCTATTCCCCACATGTTGAGTATCTCACATACTTGTATGTAGTTTAAGGGCATTTCATCTCTCTTTGATATATTTTTGGTTTTATGACAAGCTTCACATAGGCGAACTAGAGTATGAGCTTCTTTAAATATTGTTGGACAATAGAAACCAGATTCCAACACTTTCCTGGCCGTAGTGGACGGTCCATAGTGTCCTCTAGTAGGTCTGTGATGACATTCATCTAGAATGGTTCGAGTTTCGTGACCTGCCACACATCTTATTATGATTCCATCAGGACATACTTTGAACAGATGTGGTTCTTCCCAAAAGAAATTTTTAAGATTAGAGAAGAATTTGTTCTTTTGTTGAAATGTCATCCTTTTTCGTAAGATTTTACCAACCAAATAATTTGCGAAGTCTACAAACCATGGTTCGTTATCTGAATTTATTTTCATTAGTATTTCCTCTGGGAAAGTATCATTTATTTCTAATTCATTATCATCATCTTTTTGTTTCTCAATTCTAGAAAGATGATCTGCTTCAACATTTTTAGCACCTTTTTTGTCTTGAATCTCTATATCGAATTTTTGCAAGAGCAAAACCCATCGTATGAGACAAGGTTTGGCATCTAGCTTCTTAAAGAGATATTTTAAGGCTGCATGATCCGTATAAACAATTGTTTTGGATTGAACAAGGTATGATCAAAATTTATCAAATGCAAATACAACAGCCATAAGTTATTTTTTTGTGACTGTGTAATTTTATTGAGCTGCATTTAATGTTTTACTTGCAAAGTATATCGGGTGAAAATGCTTTCCATTCTGTTGGCCAAGTACGGCTCCAACGACACTATCACTTGCATCACACATTAACTCAAATGGAAGATTCCAATTTAGGCTAGCGATAATGGGTGTGCATGTAAGTTTTTCTTTCAATATTTCGAATGCCGTAAAACATTCTTCATTGAATTCGAATGGAACATCTTTTTCAAGAAGTTTAGTTAGAGGTTTAGTGATTTTGGAAAAATCCTTAATGAATTGTCAGTAAAAACCGGCATGCCCTAAAAAACTTCTAATACCTTTGATATTAGTAGGGGGTGGAAGTTTGGATATGACTTTGATTTTTGCTTTGTCAACTTCTAGTCCTACTTTGGACACTTTGTGTCCGAGCACAATTCCTTATTTAACCATGAAGTGACATTTTTCCCAGTTTAGAACTAAATTGGCTTCTACACATCGCTTGAGCATTTTTCTTAAGTTGACAAGACAACTTTTAAATGAATTTCCAAAAACAGAAAAATCGTCCATGAAAAAATCCATGGATTCTTCAATCATGTCATGGAATATGGCAATCATTCATCTTTAAAAAGTAGCAGGAGCAGTGCATAAGCCAAAAGCATTCGTCGATAAGCATATGTTATGAAAGGACATGTGAACGTTGTTTTCTCTTTATCTAGTGGATCAACTAGAATTTGAAAATAGCCAGAAAAACCATCGAGGAAACAAAAGTATTCATTTTCTGCTAGTCTTTCTAACATTTGATCCATGAACGGTAGGGGAAAATGATCTTTGGCAGTAGCCTCATTAAGCTTTCGGTACTCTATAAAAACACACCAACCGGTGATGGTTCTGGTTGGAACTATTTCATCTTTTTCATTTGTGACCACAGTGATACCACCTTTCTTTGGCACATAATGAATAGGACTAACCCACTCGCTATCAGCAATTGGGTAAATTATTCCCGCATCGAGGAGTTTTGTTACTTCTTTTTTTACTACTTCTTGCATATTAGGATTAAGTCTTCTTTGTTTTTGAAAAATAGGTTTCTTGTCCTCAAGCATTTGAATTTTATGTTTGCAAAATGAAGGACAGATTCCAGGAATGTCTGAGGTTTTCCAGGCAAAGGCCCATTTATGATTTTTGAGAACAGTGAGTAAGTCTGCTTTATTTTTGTCTTAGAGTTTGGATGATATGATAATAGGAAGAAAGGATGTACCTTCTAGAAAAGAATATTCGAGATGTTTAGGAAGTGGTTTGAGTTCAAGATCAGTAGGCGGTTCTTTTAGAGATTTTTTAACTTTTTGGTCTGTATTGAATGTAATTCTTTCGAATATGATTTCTTCTTCATCATCTGTTTCAATTTCTTCAATATCCATGGCTATGAATTTGTCAAACTCTGCATAGAGTTTTTCTTCAAGAATTGTTCCTTTTATGGTATGGAGAATTTCAATCCCTTCGTTAAGCAGGATGTCGAAATATTCTTCAAGAATTTAGTCAATTACATCAATGCTAAAACAGGTGTCATCATTAGAGTAGGAATGTTTCATGGCTGAATTGATTGAAAAGGATATTCTCTCTTCACCAACTCCATGATTAAGTTTCTTTTGTTTGACATGAATTATTGCATCAGCGGTGTGCAAGAATGGTCTTCCTAAAATTAGAGGGACCTTGTTGTCTTCCTCAATTTCTAGGATATCAAAATCCACTGGGAAAGTGAATTTACCAACTTCAACTAGCATATTTTTAGTTAATCCAGCTGGATATTGAAAAGATCTATCTGCTAATCGAACGCTCATCTTGGTAGGTTTAAGAGTTTCTAGAGAGAGATTGGCATAGAGAAAATATGGCATAAGGTTTATACTTGCGCCAAGATCGGCCAAGGCGTTGCAAGAGAATGTTTTGCTAAAATTACAAGGAATCAGGAAACTTCTTGGGTCACCCAATTTAGGTGGAACTTTGTTTTGGATTATTGCTGAGGATTTATCACTTAGAAAAGCTGCGAAAATCTGTTCTAATTTGTGCTTATTACTTACGAGTTCTTTTAGGAATTTACCATTGTTTGGCATTCCTGCTATGACATCGATAAGTGGAACATTGATTCAAACGGCACAAATCATGTCTAGGAATTTTCCGTATTGAGCTTCCATTTTTTCTTTTATGAGGCATTGGGGGTATGGAATTTTGGGTTTTTATGGTTTCAAAACAGGTGTTTCGGGTATTGCTTTTGTTTTGAGTTTCTTTTGAGGAGTCGGTTCATCTTCCTCATCACTATCAAGTTCGACAGCTAGTTGTGTTTGACTAGGATTAGGTGGTGGTTCATATGAAGTACCATTTCTAGTAGTTATTGCATTCACATGTTCGTGACGAGCTTGAGGCGGTTGATAAGGTCTAGAGGTACCGCCTCTTGGGTTGGGTGTAGTGTTGCTAGGAAGTGATCCAGGAGATCGACCAACTTATTTTTCAGCTAATCTGTCAAATTTATCCTCTAGATTTTGTATAGAAGCTTGATGGTTTCTTGTTATGGATTTTAAATTCTCTTTGAGATCTGTGAATGTGTTTTTAACGAATGTGTTTGTGGATTGTTGCAATTTAACGAATTCGCTGAGTTGCTTTTGAATATCTGGTTTGTTGTCAGAATATGATGATCGAGGTTGATCATAGTTATATTTTGATATTTCGCCAGTACGCCATTTATCTCGATCTTGATCGCGATTACGATAGTCATCATAAAAAGGAGTGATTCAAAATGATTGCATCGAAACGATTGCATAAACACGGCTTCTTCTTCGCGAGACATGGGCGTATCATCATCATTACAATTTGCGGTTGAATGATTTCCACCACAATTATTGCAGTTCTCACGCTTCTCTTTCATTTCTTTATACTGAGCATCCATTTTGAGGTTCATGGCATCCATTCGAGCCATAATTTTATTAGTATCCAAATTACTACTACCTTCATTGGCGAAAGCAAAAGTTTTGCGAAGAGCGGTTTTTGGTTTTTGATTTTTAGCCCAATCATGTTTGAGTAGGACTTTGTCTTCAAGTAGTTGATAAGCTTGATTTGGGGTTTTGTATAGGAATATTCCTTCTGCAGCTGCATTCGAGGCTTCTTGCATGCTCTCGTCAAGTCCATGGTAAAAGATTTTGATTATGTTTCCTTTACTTAAACCGTGTCCATGACAATTCTTGAGCATTTCTTTCATTCGTAGCCACGCTTCAGTCAAGATTTCTCGATCTTGCTGAGAAAAAGCACGGATTTCTTCGAGAAGTCAGTCAAATAATGCTGGAGGAAAGAATCGGCTTATGAAAGCAGTACAAAGTTCTTCCCATGTTGCTATGGTTCCTTCGCCGAGTTCATCTAACCAGGTTTTTGCTTCCCCGGTCAGGGATAATGGAAACATCATGAGGCGGACGACTTCATTCTCGGTTTCTCCATATCTAAACATTTCACAAATTCTAAGGAACTCGTGGATGTGTTTATGAGGATCGGTTTTGTTTCTTCCATCGAATTGATTACCTTTGACAAGGGTCAAATGATTGCCTTTGATGGCGAATTCATTGGCGGCATCAGGCAGAGTGATTGCAGTACCAGGGGTAGGTGCAACGGTTCGCTCATTAGCCCACATAGGTTCATTATCGGTTCCATCCATTGGATCGTGAAGTTTGATGAATTTTATGAAAAATCGATAAAGAGAAAGATCGTAGATAGTAGGAACTATCTCTTTCGGTGTTTCAGGTCTTAAGTCATTTTGTGAGAATGGAACTCTTTTGTTACGTCTACGTCTTCGGTTTATGGTTCGTTCGGGTTCGGAAAAAGGACTAGCAAGCTCTGCGTTGGAGGATCGTGTACCATCCAATACTGGGCTGCTAAGGGTAATAGTGACGAAAAAACCAAGATTCAATTCGGATGAACTGAATTCTTGTTTCTGATGTAATAAGTACGGCGTACTTAGTGATAAGTACGATGCACTTCTAGGAAATTTTTGTTTTTCGAAAAGAGTTTGATAAGTTTTGATTTGTTGGAATTATCTTCTGGGTTATGTTGTAAATTGAATTGGTGATTTCAATCAATTCTGGAATGAAGTTGTAACACTTCCAGGAAAGAGTGTCACGTTTCCCAGAACATCGGCGTTCTTTTAGGAAAAGTACGCAGTGATCGTGTTTAAAAAGTGGCGGAGTTTGTGAAAAAAGCGACGGTTTTGTTGAGACAGAGCAATAATATTCAATCAGTTTAAACACAAAATGCAATCCAAATATTCCTAAGATGATTAAATAAGTGATATTAGAACAAGTGCCAGTCCCCGGCAGCGGCGCCAAAATCTTTGATGTGTCTCGAAAGCTTTAAATTTATATAACTAGTTTTACCGATTTCTCTTAATTCAAAACACACGGGTAAAAGTATAACCCTCGTTTATAGTAAAGAGTGTTGGTAAGACCAGGTCGCTCCACAGGGACTGAGATTATTCTATATATCAGTTAACTAATTAAGATGATTTAGAAAAAGTTTTAGACAATTATGCAAAAACTAAATGAGATTGAAATAAGAGACAAATATGATTACTTGGATAGTTACTATAACTCAGTGAATGATTAATGATGATGATCTCAATGATGGAGTAAGTTCAACCAATGGTTAGTTGTTTTCGCCAAAATAACGTTTTCACGGATTAACAAGTTTGATTCAAGACTTATGTTTACTAGCACTTGAACGAGTGGGTAACAAGCTCAATAACTAATTGCAATGCAGGAAACTTTGTTGTTTATAACTTAACAAGAGTGGATTTCTCCAACCAATTGTTCAAGATACATAGACATATTTCGAAAACTATAGAATACCAATTGGTTCTTTCGACCTTTTCCAATTGACAAGTATAATCAAAAGTGATAAACAATGGATAAAGAGTTTAGAACACAACAAGGTTTTAACATAAACAAGAAATCAAATGAGATCATATCACATCCAATCACTTTATTATATTAACATATCCAAGCAACCATAAGGAGTTTAGACTAACATGGCTTTAGTAATCATGCTTACAGTGATTGATTCGTTTGCAATGAGAGACATACTTCCTGAATTAGTTGTGATGATTGAGCTACTATTACTAGCGATCACTATAACAACACCAAGATAGTACTTCAACGTATTTGGAACTTTAGCTTCACTTGATCACTCCAATTGATGTAATTCGAATGGTAAATAGTTAGCAGAGCTTTTGTAATAGTTGGGAAGAGAGATGTGTTGATTGAGACGGATTGAGGCTCTATTTATAGGCTAACTAAGACTGATCATATTCTGAAGTACGCCGCACTTGAGGTACGATCGGCGGGTTTCACTTACAATACTGACGAACATAGTCAGAAACACCGGCGGGCTTCAATAGCTTTGTTGGCACCAAAGGGTCATTAATTGAACTGAAGACCGGCACACATTATTCTTGAGATCGCCATACTTGATGATGCTGATACAGATTTGTATAAGACTTATTACGCCCCTGAAACCGGCGTACATTGATAGAAAGGACGACGTGATTTTCTTCTTTATCGGACAATTCTTTGCTCTAGCATCCACATGGCTTAGATGCTTATACTTTATCTTGGTTCTTGAAGTTCTTTGTCGATTGGACCTGAAATGTACTTTCATGCAATTAAGTATCGAAAGTCTAGAATCTATTAAGAAACTAACAAATAACGCTATATAAAATATGTATAATTCGAGCATCATCACTTTTCCTGCGGCAGGTTTTAAGAAGGAAG
Organism: Artemisia tridentata subsp. tridentata; assembly: GCA_021014915.2. NCBI lineage: Eukaryota > Viridiplantae > Streptophyta > Magnoliopsida > Asterales > Asteraceae > Artemisia > Artemisia tridentata. The sequence continues at coordinate 51,150,116 of CP139508.1, forward strand.
CTGGGATTTGAGTGACGAGTGCTTAGAAGCTCTTGGTTGACCACTTTGATAGCTTCCCTTGGATTAGAGATGGATTTAGAGTTTTTCTTTTGGACTTAGTTTGTATTTTAGTTTGGAAGTTGGTATGTTCAGATTTAGTACTTTATTTTTTCATTAGAATACCTTTGTAACCATTGTATTATTAAAGTTTTCCGCTTGCGTATGTTCTGTTTGACGCCATAAATGTGACATTTGACCCATTCTCGGATGGGGGTGTTACAATTATGGTATCAGAGCAAAGGATTCGACTTGTAGTACTTAAAATCTTGACCTGTGAATATTAGGCCCTTAGGTTTGCACTGTAGGAACTTATGAAAACACCTTTTAGATTCGCATTAGGTTTCCCTTCTATAGAAACTCAATTTATGGCCAGTGAGGATTG
>CP139508.1:51150559-51213106 GCA_021014915.2 Artemisia tridentata subsp. tridentata
TGTTGTTATTGGTTGAGGTGGTGGAACAGCCGAGGGAAATGGTAACGGTTCGGACTCACAAAGAGTTTCCGAAGGCAAACTTGTCGCTGTATCAACGAATGACGCAGGATTTGTTTGCTCGGGTGTAGCAGAGTGTAGGAGCTGGTGTATATCCATGGACTAAATTATACTACTTGTTTCAGATTCTAACCTAGACTCGTTTCTAACTTCCGGCCTATGTGTTGTCTCCCCACCTTCCATTCCTTCATTAATAATCTGGTCGTCATCATGTTGATGATCTGACACAGTACCCTCAGAATCCTCCTTATCACCGGCATCTTTCAGCCCTTCACATTCCTCCACTTCCATTAGTTGTACTTCATCTGCTAGTTTGTGAATTCTTTTCAACCTTTTACCACCTTTTTCAGTAGGTTTCTCCTTACTACCCATCTCTAATCCTATGTTGGCGCTAGATCCTACAATTGTATTCGTTTCAGGGGTAGGTTCGCTCGGTTTTGAGCTTTCCATAGAAACACTACTTCTAGCTATATAATCCTTGTAAGCATTGGATTCTTTGTCAACAAGATCAAGTAGTTCTTGCGGAATTGCCATTGGTGGTTTTGTAGTTGCATCCTTCGGCGGTTACAAGTTCTTTATCACATTATCATTAACCTTTTCACCAACGGGTCTTGCTGACAGCTTGTTAGACTTCATCATTTGTTGTATCAACAATTTGATGAATCTAACAAAAGGAATATATGGGCCCTTCTTCTTCGTTTCCGTGATGGATTTGTGTCTTACAAGCTCAACAAATTCAACCCATATCAATGTTGCGTAGTTATAATGGCATTCGTTGACGATACCATATAACATTTGATATACTGAATATCTGCCGGCATCTATTCCCGCTTCTTTGTCGGTGAGGTATCGATTGATGATGGAAAACATTATTGCCCATAGACCCGGTAGATGTTTGCGTTTGAATTCAGACATGTTCTTCAGCTTCTTTGCATCCGTATCAAATCCCAGCTCTTTGAAGAATTCAATGATCTGATTTGATCCTGGTAAGACTTCAAAGCCATGATAGTTGTTAGATTCTGCACCTGGTAATTGCAGCACAGTGCGTAGGCTTTCTGAAGTAAGAGTGATGGTGTATCTGTCTACTGTCACTTTTAATGCAAACGTTTTTGAGTTGTCAACGGCATGGACAGTGTTCCATAATTATTGTATATAGATGAAGGGAATGTCATTGACAGTGTTGTGAAGTGCTGGATAGATGGGGTGATTCTTTAGTATTTCAACGATGATGGGGTGATCACATCGAAAGATTTTTGGATAAAAAAGGTAGTTGTTATCACCAAATCATATGTGCTCAGTGTTTGGAAGGATTTGTTCTGAGGTGAGTTATGGTTGTTCAGCTTGAACTTCTGGAACTTCTTGTTGTTGTTCATGTTCTTGAGACATTTTTGTGAATGTGATTCTGAAATGATATGAAAATAGTAAGTATATGGATAAGTTTAAATTCATTTATTTCACTCTGTCTATTTTTATATGCTCTGGCATTCCTTTTATGAGCATATTTCTTTTCTTTTTCTTTTCTTATGCTTTCTTGCTTCTATAGCATAAGCGCATGCTCTTTTCTTTTCACATGCGATTTAATTCTCTTTGTCTATTTTTGTTTTTCCTCACCAAAAGTTTGTTTTGTGATACTTTTTCAAAAGATTTATTAGGTTTAGATTGAATGTTGTTTTACATTGCTCATGCTTTAAAATATACGTTCATCGTAACCTTTTTGAAGTTTTTGGAAAAAGTATCAACATTTATTTTCAAACTTAAGTGATCTAGTATATACTAGATAACTTATTTAGAAGAAAAAAAAACATTTACAAAGATAATTGAATTGCACGAGCGTGAGATTTCTTAATAAATGACTAAACTTTAAACTCTCTATTACATTGCCTAGTTAAAGGAGTCCATTATCAGCTTTTAGGTGATAACTATTCCTAATAACTATCTCGAAGATGAGAAGTTTTAGGTTAAGTTATATACAAGTTGTCTCAAAAGAGATTTTGTTGCATAAGAGTGTGATTTTCCTGAAACGTATCAAAACCTTGAATACTCTATTACGTTGTGTAGCTAAAGGGATACATTATCAGTTTTTAAGTAACAACTAGCCCTAATAACCACCTTGAAGATGAGATATCCTTAGTTAAGATCCTATCAAGTTGTGATGAAAACACAATTGACGGACTATGGTTTCTTCTACGACAAAATCCCAATTTATTATGATTCGCAAAGTGCCATTATCATCTCTTGTAACCCGGTACAGCACTCACGGACAAAGCTTATAGCAGTCAGATATCATTTCATCAAGAAACATGTAGAAAGACGGACTGTGGAATTGTACTTCGTGAAAACTGATTACCAAATTGTCGACTTCTTCACAAAAGCTCTGCCACCGGAAAGATTTGAATACCTACGACAACGTCTAGGAATGACAAGCATTCGTGATGAACATGACAAAGATGATCATAAGGTCAAAGAAGTCACCAAAGTAACAGAAATCACAAGTACATCTGGTAAAACAATTAGGTAATTTTTCACTCATAATGGCTGTTGATTAAATCACAGATCACACCCGTTTTTCAAACAAAGGACCCTGAATGTACGCTTCAGTGCGTCAATCCTTCAGAAAAGAAGAGAAATCTTCTTAATTATAATGAGCAAAATTTATACATGATTTTACAAAAAGTTTTTTTTACAAAACCTTTTTCTAAAATTTTTTGCTCATGATAAACAAATCTTGAGCATGTTTTTCTGATTATTAATATAATTTTTTTAAAGTCAAGTAAGAATAAATTTTCAAAAACAATGCTACCCACCTCAATAATAGATCAAAAACAGTTTAAAATATTAAGCTATTTTTTAGGGGAGAAATTGAGAAATTTGTTTTTGAAATAAAAGAATAAGTTGTCGTAAGCTATTGGAAAATAAAACAAAAAATGTTGTTGGTAATTAAATGAAATTTTTTGTTTAAATGTTGGGAATTTCCATCACTTCGAGGGGGAGTGATATATTTTATTTAAATATTTTTGATATAACACAAACGTTCATTTATTTGAACTAAAATGTTTTCAAAAACTTTATTAAAAATAAAATGTTAACAAAAAGGATTTTGTGTGATAAGAGAGCTTAAGCTAAGGGGGAGTTTTGCTAAAACATTAAAACTGCTATTGAACCGTCCCCTAGTCCAAAACTCTCGCAGACCTGGGTCAAAATTAGAAAGGTCAAAATGTCAAAAAGGGTTAATAACCCACCCAGCGAATGCGAGAGAAACACACACAAACCCTTTTCACTATCACAACCTTCTCTCTCCTACCAAACGCTCTCATCGTAAAACCCTCGCATAATTTGTGATTTTTGATTCTTATGTTTCCCGTGCTTAAGTAAGTCTTCGAAAACCTTTAACACGTTGTTTTACATCTTTGTTTTGAATTTCTTTAATTGTTATCCATTACATTGATTGAAATTTATAGGTTAGGGTTACGTTTTGGTTAATCACATAGAAAATCATAGGGTTTACGATTTAGGGTGTTTTGGTTAAATTATTGTGGTTAGATGACTGAGATAAGGTGTTTAGATCATGTTTTTGAAAGAAAACGGGAACTTAAACGGTTTGATTTGGGGTAAAATAGATCAACTTTTGGTCGAAGATGAACAGTCAGAGATGCGACACCGTTAATGGTGGAATGCGAGACTTTAGGATTGAGCGAAAATCAGATTTTAATATTATTTTAAAATTTACGAGACTTTTTCCTAAATGTGTTGCGATGGCTTTCTATCACAACTTTTTCTTTGCGACACCCATATACGAAACTTGTTGCGATAGTAATTTACTATCACAACATTGGTTTGCGATATCTGTTTTATCTTGTTTGCGACAGTTGACTATGTTTGACCATGTTTGCGATACCAAATCCTGCGATAGCAGATTTTGCGAAACTTTGTTACCCACTCTTTTATAAACGTTACTCTGCCAAAATTTCTAAAAATATTTATGAGACTTTTTACAAGTTTTACACTTATAAAACTTTTATAAGTATTTTTGCTAATTTTGACGAAGTAATAATTTGATCAAACCTATTTCAACAAGTCATAACTTGTTCAAAAACTTATATTCTTGTCAAATTTACTGTTCAAAAATATAAAATCTTCAAAAAGAGTCATTTTTTTAAAACAAAAGTGTATTTCTCAAATTCAAAATTCTTTTCTTAAATGAGAAATATCAAATATTTCTAACTAGAAAGTTTTTCAAAATTTTTGAATACAAATTGCATACGATTAGTTTATTATTGATTAGACTAGGATTGTATCCCGATATTGCCTTTAAATAGTTCGAGATGCATATGTTTAATTTAAATTATTAGACTTTTCTATAATTGCACTTTGTTTTATATACACTTTGTGAATGGCATTCTATATGTCAATGAGAATGAATGATTTTGACGGATAATATTCAAATTCTTTTTTGGTTGCCAAAGGTATGAGTTTCAAAATTACAAAACAATTCATGCCACCTTGAAAAGTTTTCAGTCAAATATACTTGTGCACAGCATCCGGAGAGGGATATGTATTCAGCTTCTGCAGTGGATAAGGCAGTGTGATTCTGCTTCTTTGAAGACCAGCTGATTAACTTCTCCCCCAAGAATTGAGCAAATCCAGAAGTACTTTTGCAATCAATTTGGCAACCTGCATAATCTGCATCTGAATAGGCAATTAGTCCGAAACCGGTATCTTTCGGATACACAAGGCCCATATGAATTGTTCCTTTGAGGTAGTGCTTTTCCGTTGGCCTTGATTGGTAACGGGCACACATGCAGACAGCAAAATGAATATCAGGCTGACTAGCTGTAAGATACATGAGTGAACCAATCATACTACGGTATGTTGTAGCATCAATTGGTTTACCACCTCTATCTTCATCTAGATTAGGCTTGTGTTGCATTGGTGTACTTATGGAGTCAGATTTATCCATTCCAAACTTTTTCAAAATTTCCGTCGTGTATTTGTTTTGATGAATAAAGATACCACGAGGAGTTTGATTAATTTGTAGACCCAAAAAGAATTTTAACTCACCCATCATGCTCATCTCAAATTTATGTCGCATGATATTTTCAATTTTTTTTGCAATATTTAGGATTCGTCAATCCAAAAATTATATCATCGACATAAATTTGGACTAGCATGATGTCGTCACCTTTTCGTCTAATAAATAAAGTTGGATCAATTGAACCTTTGACGAATTTTTGTTTGAACAGATATTCTGACAACACTTTGTACCATGTATGTGGTGCTTGCTTGAGTCCGTAGACGGCTTTATCAAGAACATAAACATCATCCGGATGGTCTGGATCAACAAAGCCTTCTGGTTGACTTACATACACCTCTTCCTCTAACTCCCCATACAAAAAGGCCGTTTTCATGTCCATTTGGTATACGGTGAAAGATTTATGAGCTGTATAAGCCAAGAATCAGCGTATTGCTTCGATCCTAGCAATTAGTGCAAATGATTCATCAAAGTCGATTCCTTCTTCTTGATTGTAACCTTTGGCAACAATACGAGCCTTGTTTCTGATTACATCACCATCTTCATCAAGCTTGTTCTTCAGAATCCATTTCAAAGCAATTATGAGTTTTCCTAGAGGATGTGGAACCCTTCGCCAGACACCATGGCGTGTGAATTGGTTTATTTCTTCTTGCATGGCGACAATCCAGTCGGGATCTGCAAGTGCTGCTTTGAATTTGGCAGGTTCAACTCTACTTAGGAATGAATTGTAGAAACAGAAATCTGCTGTAGAACTTTTTTTTTGGACTGGTTGAGAAGGATTTCCAATTATTTGTTGTAGAGGGTGATCGTGAGTCCATCTTCTTCTGTGCGGATTTGGTTGGTAAAGTTGTTGCATGTTTGATATGAACAATTATAGATCAAGGGAGAATTGCACAAGAAATATGTGTTAACCCGAGTCGTAGTCCCGATGAAGATTGAATGGAATTTAGTGATTCGGGATTTTGTGATTCGTGTAGTGAATGTGAAAAAGAGTGATTGATTTTTGATTATACTACTAATATTAAAATAACAATCAAGATTAACAATTAAACTAAGCTAATAGAAAAAATTAAACTAAACATTTAAACGAAAATTGAATTTTAAAAACGAACGCGACGTAATTTAAAAACGTGAATAAAAATGATTTTCTAAAATTTAAAACCTAAAAATATAAAAATAATTTTCCTATATAAAAACTGATAAAAGAAAATTTTTGGAAAAAGAAAAATATTTTTTTGACTTTTTAAGAATTTTTTATGAATTTAAAACTAGTTAAAACTAATTAAATGATTTAAAAATATTAAAACTAATTGGAAAAATCTGGAAATTTTTGAGTAATTTTAAAATTAAATAAGAAATCTAGGAAAATTAAGATCAGAACTCAGTTTGGCTTAAATAAGCTGAACAGTAAAAATAAGCATTTGGTAAAAAGCTAAAAATAAGCAAACATAAGCCAAAGATTATCAAAAGCTAAGGACTAGTTATTCTAACTACTGGAAACTTAATAGGACCGAAAATGGTCAAATAAGCACAAGCAATAAGCTGAAAATCAGCTGATCAGTTTAAAACCAAGTCAGAAAGCAAACAGCCTCTATACCTACTTTGCACACCCAATTTAAGCATCCAAATAAGCACTTTTTGCAGATTCCAGATGATAAATTCAATGCTTATATGAAACTTTACCTAAAAACCTAATATGCCCAATTTCTATTACCAATTGCTACTCTAAATTAAGCCTAGAAAAGATGGTCATGAAAATAAAAAACTACACAAGCTCATTTCAGGTTTTATGGGCTGTTTTGCGGACTCTAATTAAGCTATAAGATAAGCTCACAACCTTGATCCCAGATAGTAAACTCAATCCTTACTATATGACTTATGAATAAACCAAAAATGAGCACCTAAGCTTAATTAGAGAAGCTACGATCTCATCCAGTTCAGCAACTAAAAAATATATGCACTTAAGTACCCTGTGACAGCAGGTTATGATTTTTTTGGCGCAAAACTATCTAAAACTTCTCCAAACCAAAACAGCTTTTGCACACCACTTTAAACACTTAAATTCAACTCAAAAATGTCCAATTGTGGGTTCAAATAAGCTCAGCTTATGCTGAGCTTGTTAGGGCAGTTTTGAGCTTAATATTCCACGAAAAAGCCAAAAGAGATATAATGAGCTATAAACCACTTAATACACACTGTACTATGCTTCTAACATCTAACTTAACTATATCAAGTTTGACCCAATAGCACATCAACAGTAATAATCAAACTAACCTATAATCCAAACACCATTTATTAAAACTACTTTTGCAATAAATCCTAAAGCTAAGCTAATCTAGACTAGTTAATTCACAACTATGATGATCTAATGCTACTAAACTACTAATAAACAGAGATTAACAAGTATTAAGTATGAAACTAACTGAGTTATACTAATGCAGAAAAATAGGCTAAAAGGAAAACGAAATTTAACTTACAAGATCACCTCAGCTGAACAGAGGTTAGATCTTCAACAAAGCCTATCTTTAGATAAGCCAAGCTCTTCCAGAATTAGCTTAATACACCTCAGCTTTTCCCATAGCTTTTTTCACCCTTCACAGTTGACTTTTTGTTGACTTGTTGTTTTTTTTTTTTGAAGCAAATATAGAATAGACTTTAACAAAAACTTACAATAAGCTAATGAGCTTACATAAGTTTACAAAATAAGAAAACAGCTTGTTATATATATATATATTTTATTTTATATATATATATATATATATATATATATATATATATATAGGGGGACTTTCTTACGAGAACCATTTTATCTGCGAGAACTGAGAGAACCACAAAAAACATACATGCACGCCTTTTAAAATAAAATAAAAATACATGCAAATCATCAATAATCGTAAGTATCCACCTATGTTCTTCAATATCATCATGAACTCATCCTCTTTTTTCACAAAAACCTTACACAAGGCCGCAATATTGTCGTTGCACTCCTTATAAGAACATACATGCACACCTTCAAAGAAAAATGTTGTATTTCCAATTTCTTATCAAATTCTTTAGAACAACTATGTTTTTTTAAAAACATATATGTTGTTTTTAGAACATATGTGCAAAAATACAATTATTGAAGGCGTGCATGTATGTTTTTGGTGGTTCTCTCAGTTCTCGCAGATAAAACGGTTCTCGCAAGAAAGTCTCACTATATATATATATATATATATATATATATATATATATATATATATATATATATATATATATATATATATATATTATATATTTTAATGGAAATGATGATCAAAGATTGAAATCAACAAAAACTAAATAAGCAGAATCATAAACTTGAAACAACAATTAAAACATTAAAATGAAAATTTTCATTAATACAAATTAAAAATTACAAAGAAAATCTCTGGAACAAACTTAGAAATTTAAACAGACTAAATTAATAAAGCAGAAAATTACAATGGAAATTATAAGACTATAATTCTAAAAACATTTTGACAGCATAACGATAACTAAAAAATTACATACGAAATGAGGAGTTATCCTCTCCTATTTATAGAGCTCCATTGAACCTTCTAGGTGTGACACCCTGGCAATCCGTGTGCCTCCTAGCCAATCTTCACCCTTGGATCATATCTTGCTCTCCACGCTTGATTCTCACCCGTAGGATTAAAATGGTGAGGTGGCCTCTCCAATCAACGAGCCCCACGTGTCCCTGGCAGTGTCAGGACCTTCCAGAACTTTTTAATCATGAGGTAATTATGAGGATACGAGGTAATTAGAATGTACGGTAAATTAGGGTTCATAGTAAAAGGGAAAAGGGGATAAACTTTGGCGCGTGTGTGTGTGAGGTTTTATTTTTTATTTGTTTGACTCTGGGGTTATAGGGATGGTTGACCGGGGTTTAGCTTTTGAGGTTGGATCGGGTTTAAGAGTGGACCGGGTAATAATTTAGGTTTGATGGGCTGGTTAAATAGGTGGGCTGGATTAAGTGAGGTGGATTGGGTATGTTTGTGGGTTATCTTATTAATCCGGGTTTAAGGGTTTAAAAGGGTTAAGGGTTTTAATTGTAGGGACTAAATGTGTAATTTCTGGATTTTTGGAGGGACTGATCTTGCTATTTTTATAAAGATGATCTAAGGGCTGAAATTGGCAATCTCTGATAATATGAGGACCTCGGTTGACTTTTTGACCATGTTTTTCTTCCCGGTTCCGGTTCTGAGCCGTTTCCGTATCCCGTGCTCGTTTTTCTGATTTTCTCGTCTTTTTATCGGTTTTTCGTGATATCCGTCCCTGCATAAACAAAACACAAAAACACTATATCTTTTGGCATTATGGACGGGTTTTTTGGTCATTTTGGTCCGGTTTTAGTAAATAAAAGGTATGTGTTTAAGCACATACCAAATTCCCCCAGACTAAGCTATTGCAATGTCCTCATGCAATGTTATAAAAGCACATTTTTAAAACCGAAAATTTCCAATCTCTTTTTACTAACTTTGAGAAGTAGCAAAAGTTTCAAAAGAGATTAAGAAATCTTAAGTTCTAAAAACTCCCCATTTTTCCTTTTATTCTATTTTTGTATTTTTTTTTTTTTTTTTTTTTATTATTTGGGTGACGACTTTGTCGACAATCATTATCTCATGATAACTTTTAGGGTCTTCGAGTAGGAAACACGACTCATGAAGAAGTGACCATACGGATAAAATTCGTCGTCCCTGATTTTTCACGAGTCCCCAAACTAAGCTTAAAAACGAAATCATTGTTATTTACAAGTTAGATTGCCGACACTACTCATAAAAGCTAATTGTGGATTCCTTGTTCCCAAATTCCTATTTTCCTCTATTTATTTTATTTTTGGTGAGAAATGAATTTCTTCAAATTCTCATTTCGATAAGTTTTAGTCCGATAAAGATACCTAGTTTAGACGCTAAGTAGTTTCCAAACCTTCCCTCGAAAACCGTTGCATACAAAAATGAGGTCCACATCAAGGTCTCTGATTTAACACGATTTTGAGGATATCCCTTTTATTTGCGACCGAAACAACTCATCTACGAGTCCAGAGACAGAAGCCTTTATTAGGATACCCCCGGAGTCGAAGTTTGGCATTTTTAACATTATTAAGCACATTAACGTATTTAGTCCTTAGACCTTTATAACAATCACAACATCGGCTGCGAACCGGCAAGATGTGATAGTCTATTATGACCTTGGAGTTTTTCCTTTGCCTTTATTAGAAGTCTACAACATCGGCTGCGAACCGGCAAGATGTAGAAAACTTTTTATGGCTTTGGATTATTATTATTCATTATCATATTAATTAATTATTTGCCAAACCCCAAGTCCTACGGCTTTTATAACAATCCCAACATCGGTTGTGAGCCGGCAAGATGGAATAGTCTATTACACCGTAACACTGACAGTACCTTGATGTGTACCCAACTTTCATAAGCAAGGATCCTCTAAGGAAGAAATAAAAACTAATTATCGCCAAAACCAGAATACCTTTAATTATTCCTAGATTACTATTATAGGGTGAAACAAGCTTATGGGAACAAAAAGCCACAAATAACTTTGATGAGCTCTAAAGAGATCCAACTACTCCACGTTTAGCAATCTAACTTATGAACAACTCTATCATTTCTCGTTCTTCGCAAATTTAAAATCTTAAATAATAAGATCCGCGAATGCTTAGCCAAATAATCAAGCCATGCATATATAAAGTCGAATACGGGAACTTGCAAATTCTTAAAAAGAATTCGCATTTTATAGCTCCTTGTGTAAAAGACTAGCACGAGCTTATAGATTATAAATGGTTAAGGGGACAAGCTAGGGCTCAACACGCCCGGTCAAGTCAGAATTTTATTCCTACTCTCACCAGCGGAAAGTCAACAAAATTGTCAAAAATTTATTATATTTTTGCACAAAATTTTTAAATTTTTCTCATTTTTTGGATTTTTTCAATTTTGGAGGAAAAACGGGGTTGCATGAGAAAACGGAAAAAATGCAAGGCAAAAATCAAATCGCAAGATGACCCCCCCCCCCCCCCCCCAGACTAAAACGAGACATTGTCCTCAATGTCTTAAAGGTAAGGGTTCTCCTACATAAATCTAAGGCCATTTATTAATTATGCCAAAGATAAACGTAAACGATAAGATTTAAGGATATCGGATGAGCAACGAATGATGAAACTCGAGTAGCATGAAGGAAACTACGAGCACGAGAGTCTTCAATCATCGGGCAAATCCTGGACATACCACAAAAAACACGAAACACAAGATACGGAAGAGGGGATCCCTCCTCATGTTTTATTAGAAATAAGATAAGAGGATAGATGGATAAGCATGGGGTGCCTCCCACGAAGCGCTTGTTTTTGTTAACCGAGTCACATGAGCTTGACTCGACCCCGAATTTATTTGTCCTTGGGGGAGCAAGTGGAAGAGATAATCTCAATCGGACTTTCGTTCAAGATGTTTGGATAACCATTGAAGCACAAGAAAGTTCCACTCCGATTGAGATACCCACGGCTTTAGAAGATGAAAGCGGTGATGCCGGGGTCAAAAACTTTGTCTTCGTTTCCAGCTGGAAACGATAGTAAAGTTTCAAGCAGAGATGACTCCGGGCAGATCGGGAGTTCATGATCAGAAATGAGCAGAGAGGAATCACTTTTCTCCAGAATTAAAAGTTCCTTAGATGAGGCGGGAAACTTTAAATTCTTATCAAGAGTTAATTTCATCAAAGGATGAATTTCACCATCATCGAGTATGCCTGGATTAAACACTTTGTCTTCACAAGGAAACTCAGCAGGGTACTCGATGGAGGACTCAATGGAGAAAAGGAAATCATCCTCGGGAGAATGAGGAGATAAGTCATGAAAGACAATTGAAGCATCCTTAATTATGATTTCAATTTTAGGGCCTTTTTCAGTAGGTTTGCCATATAAAAGATTTTTCCATTCGGTTTGATCGGCCCTAAAATCGAAGAGGTCATCATCATCTTGTAAATCATTAAGCTCGGTGTAAGAATCAGATGATGGGGCATGGTACAAAAAAATTTCAACTTTTTTACAATCAGCATGAACGTCAAAGAGATCATCATCATATGATGGAAGTGGATTGTCGTGAGCGAGTTCATCGGCGAACTCCTCGGGATAAGAATCATATTTAGACGGATCACGGTTCATCAAAGATTCTAATTCTCTTAAGTCAGATTCAAAATCAAAGTCATCGTCCTCATCCCCCGGTGGGATTGGATCGATGTGAGCAAGTTCATCGGCGAACTCCTCAAGAAGAGAATCAATACTAGAAGTGGTACTGCCACTACTTTGCTCTTCTGATTTTGAATCAATAACTTGAACGGATTTAGGCGGCTTTTCCTTAACATCATCCGGGGGAAGGGAAAATAAAGGTTCATCAAATTTCATTTTAGATAACGAGACATCTTCCCCGGGATCACTATCGGTCTCAACAATTTCCGGCGAAATTGGAGCATCATCAGACAAAACCTCGAGCTCTTCCCTCGGAATATCACTTCCCTCAATCGGAGGAGAAGGATGGGAAGAGTCGGAAAGGACAAAATCAACCATCTCTACACGATAAACCGTCTCCGGAGGTGGGACAAGAGGTGTGCTCTTAGAGCTAGCAAGTTCCACCTCTTCCGTTGTGGTCTCCGAATCAGATTCATCATCATCAAGAATACTCTTAACATCCGCGGAACAACTTTCAAACCATTTGGTTTAACCGGGTGCAATTTTCATAGATTTAAGTTCGGCACGTTTTTCAGACATACTCTTAACCGCAAATCTTGAGAGAATCGAATCACTTCATTTGGAAGCAATTACTGGATCAGATTTTTGATTAACCACAACAACGTTGCTTTTGGTGGTTAGCGGTTTAGAGTTCTGATTGATTTGAAACGTGACTTTTTCATTATCAACTCGCAGAGTTATTTCTTCTCCGTACACGTCAATCAAAGCCCGCCCGGTCCTCAAAAATGATCTTCCGAGAATAAGAGGAACCCGGGGGTCAGTATCAAAATCAACTACCACGAAATCGGCAGGGAAATGGAACTTCCCCACCTTGACAAAGACATCCTCGGCTACACCCTCAGGACGGGTTATGGAACGGTCCGCAAGCTCGAGGGTCATGCAAGTGGGGGTAAGTTTGGGCAGAGAAAGCTTTTGCCATACTGACAACGGCATTAGGTTGATGCTAGCACCGAGATCGGCCAAGGCGGAGCATTCAACCATTCCCGGAAATTCACATGGAATAAGGAATTTTCCGGGATCTCCAAGCTTTTCTGGAAGCTTTTTGAGAATTACCGCTGAGCAGTTTTCATTCAGATGAGTTTTTGCTAATTCAATTAATTTTTCCTTGTTATTCAATAAACTCTTGATGGTTGAAACAAACTTAGGCATCAGAAGTAAAGCATCCGCGAAGCTTATATCGAAATGCAATTCTTGAAAGATTTGGAAGAATTTTTCCATTTGATTTGAAGCTTTATCGCGGAGCTTTTGATCATTCAATCTCGAAGGATACGGAAGGTTTGCTTTGACGGGAGCTTTTTCGGGAATTTCTTCGGGCTCCAGCACAACCTTTGGTTTAGATGGATGGATGACCGGAGGTTGGACGTCTTTGGTTCCTCCATTGTTAGTAGGAGGTTCCATGTCCTTGGTCACCTCGGGTTCACGGTCGACTACCTTGGGAGGTAGAGAAGAAACGGTAGCCGGAGCCGTGGGTCCATCATATGAAACACCGCTACGAGTCGTGATCGCCTTAGCATCGCCCCTCGGGTTAGCGATCGTGTTGCTTGGGAGAGAAGTAGTCCCTGAACCCGAGGGTCGATCATTTAAACGTTTGTTCAATTCGGTTATTTGATTAATCATCATTCTATTCATTTCCTCTTGATTTTTCATAAATTGCTTGATAAGCTCATCGTAGGACGGTTGGTTTTGAATCAAAGCTTGATTTTGATTATTCAAATTTTGTCCTCGGTTGTTTTGAAAATTTCCATGATTATAATTCCCTTGATTTTGGTTTTGAAAATTCCCTTGATTCGGGTCTTTTTGAAAATTTCCCTGATTTTGAAAGCTTTGCCCTTGATTAACCCGATTTTGATTTTGATTGTATGGAACAATGTGGTTTGGCACATTCTGATTTTGATTTTGATTTTGTGTGAAACCGGGTGGTCCGAGAAAATTGTTAGAACGGTAGCTGAGGAGATTACGGTCTCCCTGAGGCTGGTAACCGTTACCACCTTGATTGAAATTTCCAAAAGCAGCATACACATTCTCTTGAGTATAGCCACCGGAGGCTGGGCACTCAAAATATTTGTGAGGACCACCGCATATTTCACAACTCTGATTGACAACATTAACTTGATGAGTAGAGGATTGTGCTTTGGTTAATGATTCAACTTGTTTAGCAAGTATTGCAATAGCCCCTAAAACTTCATCATTAGCTTTGTTATTTGCACTTGAAGTGGGAATCTTGTTTCTCGAACTCCTCACTTTTGCTTTATTCTCAATAATCGTGAAAGCATCTTGACTAGTTCTCGTTAACAAGTTTCCACCCGCAGCAGAATTTAGGGAGTCTTGATCGGTGATGAGTGTCTAAATACTCATCATTTTTACCTAATCTGAGCTGCCAAAACATCCAAAAACACTCAGAAATGCATCATAATACTGAAATTATTCCAGAATTGTGTTTTATATGTTTCAGATGCAAAATGTTTAAAAACAGATAAAAAACGAACAAAGTTTGCATAATTGGCAGTTTCAGTCCCTCAACTTTCAAAAGTTGTCAAAACTAGTCCCTGGTTATTCTAAAAACAGGAAAAGTCATCAAAGGTCCTTTTTAAATCATAATTTATCATAATTAGTCCTTTGGTGAAAAATCTCAAAAGTTTTGGAAAATTACAAGTTTAGTCCCTCAACTTTGCAAAATGACAGAAATAGTCCCCGGGTGTTTTAAAAATGGCAAATCATATTTTAAACCCTTGTACTATTGGAACTTGGCAATATTTACCCTTGTGATAACTTTGGATAAATTACAGGTTTAGTCCTCAACTTTTCAGATTTTACAAGTTTGGTCCCTATGATTAACTTTAACCAAAATCCGGATCAAACAACAATACCCCAAAATCCAAACCCTTAACCCATAAATACAACCCACCTATTTACTAAACCCCAACCCAGTTACATAAACCCAACCCAAGCCCAAAGCCAAAACCTTATAACCCGGCCCATTCACCTTAGATAATATCCCAGGTCAAACAAAGGTTTGACCCGTCTCTTCCCTCCCACTCTCACTGATACAAAACCAGTCACACCCCCCACCTCACCATTTTCCACAGCTGTCTCCCCACCTCATTCCCCCTCCAAACACACTACCTAACACTTCCAAACTCATTTAATGCCTCCTCACCACCACTAGGTCTGCCAAAAATCCCACATGTCATTTTTCCCGCCAAAACACCAATTAACGAACAAGATGATTTCAATTTAATTAAATGGTGGGGATGTGTTCGGAATTCATCAAGGATTCATGTGAGAGTGCTATAAAAGGATGAGAAGACCAAGAGAATAAGTGTCAGTAGATTAGGACCAAAATTAGTATAGAAATTAGATAAATGTCATTTCAGTTTCATGTAAGGTTTTGAGTTGTAATTTCAAGTTTGTTTCAAGTATTATGTATTAAGTTTCTTCTGTATTGTGATTATTCCAAGTAGTAATAAAATTTCAAGTTCTTAATTTCTCTGTTAATTCGAATCAAGTTCCACAGTTGTTAGAATCAATCACAAACTCAAACAAACCCTGTTATAAGCTCTCATAAGCTCACTATAGCTTTTTGGAAGTTTATATTAGATTATAATCATTTTAATTTCAAGAATTCAAAAGTGGTCAACGAAAGTCAAATACATTGGAATAAGCTCTTATCAGGGGTTAGAAGCAATTCTGGATGGCTTTCTGGTTTCTAGCTTGTTGACAACAAGCTAGGGGTAGTTTTTAGTCCTTGGTTCCTTGTTTCACTGTCCAATTCGACTGTAAGCTCATAAGTTCAAGTTCTTTTTCTTCATTTTTCATTTTACTATTCTATAAGCTTGTCATTAGCTTGTCTTCATAAATATTAGCTTATATATAGTTCATAAACATATTTCATTCAGTTTAAACTGCCTTGTTTTCATTTTCACTTAAAAAATCTTAAAAAAGCCAAAAATAGCAATAGCTTATTAATAAGCTGTTTTTCCAGATTTTATTGCTTATTAGTCCTTAAACAAGTCAAACCAACTTAGTTCATCATTTATCTTAGCTTGAATTGGGCTGAGCTAGAGCAAAAACCAAATCCTTCCCTGGAAAGGAGTGTTTGGCATAAGCAGTTTATAGGGCCAAACAAGCTCTTTACTGTTCATTTGCTTCTTGTTCAGTTTAGATTAAGTCCCATGATGAGTAATTAAGTTGTTTGTATCACATGTTTAGCTGATTTTAGTGTTTTTAGTATTTTGAACCCTTAGGTGAAAATTGAGAAGCTCAACTGAGCTGATAAGCTCAGAATAAGCTCATGCTTATTTGCTGTTATTTTCCTGTCACTTTAGTTCTATTAAGTTAGTATGCAAGAGTAGAATAGGAGCCTTTAAGAATTGCAAACCAAAAAACCAAAAAAAACCACTCTGCTGCTCAGTATATACTGAGCAGCTGATGTTGCTGATCTAGGCATCAATTGGGCATCAATTGGACATTCTCTGATAGGGCTTTTGTGGTTTTTGGATAGCCAGTAGTGTCACTTCACTTTTGCCCCCATAATATCTAGTCTTTATTGCTTATTTATCAGCTTTAAGCTGTCTGCAAGTTTGCTTCTTTTTTCATTTTCTGTTTTAAAATCCACAACAGCCAATGTGCTCATTTGCTTAATCTGTGGGATTGGTTGTTTGGATTCAGTTGTTTTAAGTTTATTAGAGTTGTTTAAACTTGTCCTGATCATTTGGTTAATTTTCCTATCTTATTAGCTTATTTTGGGCTTATTCACAACTGCTTATTAGCCCAAATCTGCTTTTTAGGCTTAGCCAGCTTCCACTTTTATTTTTCTTATCTTTCTAATATTATTTTAGAATTATCTGTAAATTTTCATAATTTTCTGAATAGTTTTGATATTTTTAATCATTTTAATTAGTTTCTAATAGTAATTAAATCATAATAAATAGAATAATAATCAGAAAAATATAATTTTAATTTTCATAATTTTCTTTTGTCATTTTTAATCTAGGAAAAATAGAATAATATTTTTAGACCTTAAGAAAATATAAAATAGAAAATAAGTGATAGTTTCTATTTAATTGATTTTATCTTTTTAAATTTTTAATTAAGTAATTTTCATTTTTATAATTTTCTTAGCTTTTATTTACTTAGTAATATTTTTAGAAAAAGTTTTAGATTTTTCTTTGTCCATTTAGTATTTTTTATAATTTAAATTAGTTTAATTAATAATTAAATAATAGATAATTAATAATAATTAAAAAAATATATAAAAAATATAATTTAAAGTTTTTAAATAAGTTTTAAGTTATTTTACATTTTTAGGTTTTAAATTTTATAAATTTCAGTTTTCGTCCTATTTTAGCTTTTTCGTTACGCATTTTAGTTTATTAATTCGCGTTTAATTTTCCTGTGTATATCTGTTTTAATTTGTTATTTAGAATTATTAAAAAGCAAAATCAAAAGCAATCTAAATCATCAATCACTCTAAATCCTAGCTTTTCACAGTTTTCCATTCACACCTCGTTGGGAAACGACCCAGGTGATCACTTGCCTGGTTTCACACACTACACACGAGCATCCGGTTCTGAGATTGCATTTGTTTAAATATTAGTGTTGTTTGGGACGGATCAAATTTTGTCGCCGCTGCCGGGGAAGTGTGCTGCGACTATTGTGTAAGTTTTAGCGATTAGTGATTCGAGATCCTTCTATCAGAAGTTCCTATTTCCCAAAAACAATAAAAAATACAAAAATATTTTCTTTTCTTTTCTATATATATTATTATTACAATTATCATATAAAAATTAAAAACCCAAAAACATTTTCCGTTTTCTTTAATAATAAACAATAATAAAATATTACCATCGAAAACCAAGACAGAGTACTACCTAACTGGGGGTACGACCATAATAAGTTCCTAAACCTAAGATTAAAACTTGCCTTTGTGTCGCTTGCGAATTCGGCTCACCTTTGATTGATAAACAAACTCTAACGGAGGTTCTAGGATAGTCTGACATTAAATTGTCGGACTGAAAGAAGCGGGTTTTTAAGGAGCATTAATTGCCCACCTTTGCTTCTCCGCCACTCTGTGCGTTTTTCAGTCAGAGAGCTACCGTACGCTGGTTGATTTAAGGTTTAAGTTCCTTGTGTTGTGCTTTGATCTTGTTGAAAAAAATTGAAAAAACCAAAAACCCAAAAATATTCATCTTTACCCTCTTACCCTTTTTGATTCTTTATCCCTTTTCCCTCTATCCGTTTGATTCTATCTTCTTAAACCCTCCTTAAATATTTAATTCTCATGTCGTCACGAGACCATCACTGTTGTAATTGTAAAGGTCCGCTGGATGATAATAATCGTTGTTCCAAGTGTAAGTGTGAGAAGTGTGGAGAGTATGCACCAGAAGGATTTTGTCATTGGTGTGAAGTAGCCCGTAACAGAGAGCTTAATTGCATCATTAATTCCATCAAATTTCCCGAACACCCTCCACAACCTCAGCCATCTTCACCCACTCAGCTTAATTGTTGTATGTGTGAAAATCCGTTGGGGGATGATTCACAGTGTAAGCAATGTTTTTGCACTTATCAGCCATTCACACTTGATTATCCAGATTTTCACAACGATTTCAGTACCCCTTCTCAGGATTCATTTTGGCAAAAGCCGTGTTATCAAAATTTCGATGATACATCATTTCAAAATATGCCAAATGATCCTTGTGAACATTGTGGAGGTCCACACCCAAGTTTTGATTGTCAAGCAGGAAATACGTCTGTCTTTGAACAAGATCCATGTAATCAAAATTTCGGGTATGACCAATATCCATATGATTCACCGAATCAGTCACAACAGTTTTACTGTTGTGAATTCTGTGGTGGTCCACATTATGAATCCGATTGTCAAACAAGGTCCCCGCTTGTCTATGAGCATGGCCCTTGTGACAATTACGACTATTCTTGTCATGACCAACCTCCACAGTATCAAATGATTCAACCTCAGCCATCTCCTCGTGAAAAATCTATTGATAATGTTATCCAAAAACTTCAAAATATGATGGATACACTTAATGATTTGGCTGTTAAAAATAGCCAAGAAGATCATCATCAGAAAACTATTGGAGAGCTTCTAGCTGAAGAAGAACAAACAGCTAGAATGAATTCCAAATATCGTCAAACTTTCATCTACGATGACGATGATGATGATTCTATGTGCGAAGGTTGCGAAAATTCATCAGCTGCAATTACACCTGTCCAGAAAAGGCAGGAAGACAAGACTATTGCAGAATTGCTAGCCGACGATCAAATAAAAGCCATTTATGCTAGCAATATTGATGAGGAGGAAGACGAGGAGAGTATTGTTCCTTTGGGTGGCATCATTTCTCAACTCCCTCAGTCTATTACAATCCCATCGTTCTTTCCAGCTTTGGAACCCAAGGACTCTCTTATTATGGGGGATGAGCATATTAGCACTATTCCTGAAAAGGAATCGGACGAATTCATAAAGTCTAGTGCTGAAAACCTTGTCCCAATCCCAAGTAAGTCCGAGGGTATTTCTGATGATATGTGTGATTTGCCTCTTTTTGACATTTCACATGATCGTGTTGAGATGTTTTCCAATTCTGACGATGATTATACTTCAAGTAATGATGATTCTTTATTTTGTGAGGACATCGATTATGTTGAAGAATTTCCTTCTGAGCCAGTCAGCTTAGAAGAAGAGAATGATGAAGAAATTGACACTGAAATCAAAGATGAAGCTCTTCGAGCAACATTATTGACTGTCAATCTTCTCATTTCTAAAATTGAGGCTTTCAAAGAAAAATCCATTTCATCTCCTATCCCCATAAAGGATAGTGACCTGTTTTCCGATGATTCTATTCCGGAAATGGAAGCCTTCTGTTTTGATCAAATGGGAGAGAAAATTAGTGGCAATACCACTTCTCATTCTCATAATTCTCTCCCCGATATTGACTCATTCATCTTTGAGGAGTTCTCCAGTGAACTCACTCATATCATATCTCCGCTGGAGTATGATAACTTCTATTTTGATCTTGACAAGGATAATCTTTATGTCTCGGAGGGAAATATTCTCAACACTGAGAATTTGATTGATATCACAATCCCATCCCTCCCACCCTTGAATTGTCTTGATCAGCTGAGCTTAAATGATGAGATTCATGATCCAGAAATCATGAATTCTCTTTCTACTGATGATGAGTTAGTCATGATTTTTATCATGACTTTCTTTCTTTTCTTCACCTACAAGGTGACTTCTCCTGTTCTTCACTCCTTCGGGAATGAAGACACTATCTTTGATCCCGGCATTTTCATTTATCATTTGTAAGCCGGGTATCTCTCTGTGTATATCTCATCGGGGTGGAACTTTCAAGTACTTCAGTGTTTATCCAAACATTTTTAATGAAAGTCCGATGGAGATGGTTTCTTCCACTTACTTCCCCATGAACCAATGAATTCGGGGTCGAGTCAAGCTAGCGACTCGGTTAATAAAAACAGTAGCAAAATATGGGTTTTCACCCATGTCTCACCCTAGTGTGGAGGAGATGCCCCACATGTTGTATATATGTACAGTTCAAAAAAAAAAAGCATTCCCAAAGAGGGAATTTGCATGCCTTAATGGCTTAAATGCAAATTAAATAAAAATAAAATAAATAACTATATTAGTATTTCCCTTTCACGTTCTAAGTGTTGGTTTAACAACCGGTTCTTTGAATATTGAGGGCAATATTCAGTTCTAAGTGTGTGGGGGAATTCTTGCGAATTTGATCAAATGTACCATCTAGTACCCCCATTTTAGCCAAAAATTTTAAAATTTTTTCTCACTTAGAACGCAATAAATGGTTATCGGTCCGCCATGTCTAACCCACATAAGGATTGGCTAATCCAGGAGCAAACGGCTCTTGGTAAAGATAAATCAAATCCGTTTATGGCTTGCAATTTGCCCAAAATTGTATGGTTTTCGACTCACCATATCTTTAAAGTGAAGAGTTGGCTAGCCCGCAAGGTTATGGCTTGTGGTAAAGGCAGTAGAAAAAAACCATGATTGGTAATCAGCTCACCCAAGATAATAACTGTATTTTATCTAAGAGTTGGCTAGTCCAGAAGCAAACGGCTTCTGGTAAAGACAAATCAAAACCGTTGACAGCTTATGGTTTGCTCAAAATCATTTGGTTATCATTGTACCAAAGTTCTTACTTGAACTAAAACATTTGGCTACTCCAGAAGTAATGGCTTTTGGTAAAGAGATAAAATCCATTAAATCTTCATAAATGATTGCTAGGGACTAGCAATAGTTTAGTGTGGGGGATTGATGAGTGTCTAAATACTCATCATTTTTACCTAATCTGAGCTGCCAAAACATCCAAAAACACTCAGAAATGCATCATAATACTGAAATTATTCCAGAATTGTGTTTTATATGTTTCAGATGCAAAATGTTTAAAAACAGATAAAAAACGAACAAAGTTTGCATAATTGGCAGTTTCAGTCCCTCAACTTTCAAAAGTTGTCAAAACTAGTCCCTGGTTATTCTAAAAACAGGAAAAGTCATCAAAGGTCCTTTTTAAATCATAATTTATCATAATTAGTCCTTTGGTGAAAAATCTCAAAATTTTTGGAAAATTACAAGTTTAGTCCCTCAACTTTGCAAAATGACAGAAATAGTCCCCGGGTGTTTTAAAAAATGGCAAATCATATTTTAAACCCTTGTACTATTGGAACTTGGCAATATTTACCCTTGTGATAACTTTGGATAAATTACAGGTTTAGTCCTCAACTTTTCAGATTTTACAAGTTTGGTCCCTATGATTAACTTTAACCAAAATCCGGATCAAACAACAATACCCCAAAATCCAAACCCTTAACCCATAAATACAACCCACCTATTTACTAAACCCCAACCCAGTTACATAAACCCAACCCAAGCCCAAAGCCAAAACCTTATAACCCGGCCCATTCACCTTAGATAATATCCCAGGTCAAACAAAGGTTTGACCCGTCTCTTCCCTCCCACTCTCACTGATACAAAACCAGTCACACCCCCACCTCACCATTTTCCACAGCTGTCTCCCCACCTCATTCCCCTCCAAACACACTACCTAACACTTCCAAACTCATTTAATGCTTCCTCACCACCACTAGGTCTGCCAAAAATCCCACATGTCATTTTTCCCGCCAAAACACCAATTAACGAACAAGATGATTTCAATTTAATTAAATGGTGGGGATGTGTTCGGAATTCATCAAGGATTCATGTGAGAGTGCTATAAAAGGATGAGAAGACCAAGAGAATAAGTGTCAGTAGATTAGGACCAAAATTAGTATAGAAATTAGATAAATGTCATTTCAGTTTCATGTAAGGTTTTGAGTTGTAATTTCAAGTTTGTTTCAAGTATTATGTATTAAGTTTCTTCTGTATTGTGATTATTCCAAGTAGTAATAAAATTTCAAGTTCTTAATTTCTCTGTTAATTCGAATCAAGTTCCACAGTTGTTAGAATCAATCACAAACTCAAACAAACCCTGTTATAAGCTCTCATAAGCTCACTATAGCTTTTTGGAAGTTTATATTAGATTATAATCATTTTAATTTCAAGAATTCAAAAGTGGTCAACGAAAGTCAAATACAGTGGAATAAGCTCTTATCAGGGGTTAGAAGCAATTCTGGATGGCTTTCTGGTTTCTAGCTTGTTGACAACA
The DNA here is from genome assembly GCA_021014915.2 of Artemisia tridentata subsp. tridentata. Lineage (NCBI taxonomy): Eukaryota > Viridiplantae > Streptophyta > Magnoliopsida > Asterales > Asteraceae > Artemisia > Artemisia tridentata. Next base: position 51,173,604 of record CP139508.1, read on the forward strand.
AGCTAGGGGTAGTTTTTAGTCCTTGGTTCCTTGTTTCACTGTCCAATTCGACTGTAAGCTTATAAGTTCAAGTTCTTTTTCTTCATTTTTCATTTTACTATTCTATAAGCTTGTCATTAGCTTGTCTTCATAAATATTAGCTTATATATAGTTCATAAACATATTTCATTCAGTTTAAACTGCCTTGTTTTCATTTTCACTTAAAAAATCTTAAAAAAGCCAAAAATAGCAATAGCTTATTAATAAGCTGTTTTTCCAGATTTTATTGCTTATTAGTCCTTAAACAAGTCAAACCAACTTAGTTCATCATTTATCTTAGCTTGAATTGGGCTGAGCTAGAGCAAAAACCAAATCCTTCCCGGGAAAGGAGTGTTTGGCATAAGCAGTTTATAGGGCCAAACAAGCTCTTTACTGTTCATTTGCTTCTTGTTCAGTTTAGATTAAGTCCCATGATGAGTAATTAAGTTGTTTGTATCACATGTTTAGCTGATTTTAGTGTTTTTAGTATTTTGAACCCTTAGGTGAAAATTGAGAAGCTCAACTGAGCTGATAAGCTCAGAATAAGCTCATGCTTATTTGTTGTTATTTTCCTGTCACTTTAGTTCTATTAAGTTAGTATGCAAGAGTAGAATAGGAGCCTTTAAGAATTGCAAACCAAAAAACCAAAAAAAACCACTCTGCTGCTCAGTATATACTAAGCAGCTGATGTTGCTGATCTAGGCATCAATTGGGCATCAATTGGACATTCTCTGATAGGGCTTTTGTGGTTTTTGGATAGCCAGAAGTGTCACTTCACTTTTGCCCCCATAATATCTAGTCTTTATTGCTTATTTATAAGCTTTAAGCTGTCTGCAAGTTTGCTTCTTTTTTCATTTTCTGTTTTAAAATCCACAACAGCCAATGTGCTCATTTGCTTAATATGTGGGATTGGTTGTTTGGATTCAGTTGTTTTAAGTTTATTAGAGTTTTTTAAACTTGTCCTGATCATTTGGTTAATTTTCCTAGCTTATTAGCTTATTTTGGGCTTATTCACAACTGCTTATTAGCCCAAATCTGCTTTTTAAGCTTAGCCAGCTTCCACTTTTATTTTTCTTATCTTTCTAATATTATTTTAGAATTATCTGTAAATTTTCATAATTTTCTGAATAGTTTTGATATTTTTAATCATTTTAATTAGTTTATAATAGTAATTAAATCATAATAAATAGAATAATAATCAGAAAAATATAATTTTAATTTTCATAATTTTCTTTTGTCATTTTTAATCTAGGAAAAATAGAATAATATTTTTAGACCTTAAGAAAATATAAAATAGAAAATAAGTGATAGCTTCTATTTAATAGAATTTATCTTTTTAAATTTTAATTAAGTAATTTTCATTTTTATAATTTTCTTAGCTTCTATTTACTTAGTAATATTTTTAGAAAAAGTTTTAGATTTTTCTTTGTCCATTTAGTATTTTTTATAATTTAAATTAGTTTAATTAATAATTAAATAATAAATAATTAATAATAATTAAAAAAATATATAAAAAATATAATTTAAAGTTTTTAAATAAGTTTTAAGTTATTTTACATTTTTAGGTTTTAAATTTTATAAATTTCAGTTTTCGTCCCATTTTAGCTTTTTCGTTACGCATTTTAGTTTATTAATTCGCGTTTAATTTTCCTGTGTATATCTGTTTTAATTTGTTATTTAGAATTGTTAAAAAGCAAAATCAAAAGCAATCTAAATCATCAATCACTCTAAATCCTAGCTTTCACAGTTTTCCATTCACACCTCGTTGGGAAACGACCCAGGTGATCACTTGCCTGGTTTCACACACTACACACGAGCATCCGGTTCTGAGACTGCATTTGTTTAAATATTAGTGTTATTTCGGGACGGATCAATCGGCCAGACTCAACCCATTATAAAACGTGTCAATTTGGTGCAAGTCAAAGAAGCCATGATTAGGACACTTTTCTAATAACTCCTTAAATCTATCCCAAGCTTCGCTGAACGATTCATCGAAAGCTTGTTGAAATCGAAAGATTTGAGTTCGGAGACTAGAAGTTTTGGAAGGAGGGTAGAAATGATTGATGAACTTTGTAGCTAGATCTCCCCAAGTTAAAATGGAATTAGGGGGTTCTTTCTCTAGCCAAGTTCGAGCCGCTCCTTTTAAAGAAAAGGGAAACAATTTCATTTTGATGACATCGTAATCAACTTGGTTAATCTTAATTGTTTCAGCAATATCGGTGAAATTTCGGATATGAACATAAGGGTCTTCATGATCAAGTCCGTGAAATTAGATACCCGTGATAAGATTGAGTAACCCGTGATTGATTTCAAAGTGATTTGCTTGAATATTTGGTATCACGATGGCTCGTCTAACACCATTGAAAGGTGTTTGTAGACGTTCCTCCATTGGACGGAGATCGGGAGCCTGAATTTCATTAACACCCACCGGAGGATGTTGATTGTTTGGGTTGTTGGCCATTTCCTCAACGGTTGAGAAATGAACACGGTTGTTTTGACGGATAATCCTCTCGGGATTTGAAAGTGGTGAAAGAAGAGGTTGAGAAGAAGAAGAACGGGTGTGCATACACCAAAAGAAATAAAATCAAAAAGAAAAATCAAAAACAAAAGTTGAAACTGAAAATATTTTTGGATTTTTATTTTTTTATTTTTTATTTATTTTTGGTACCGATCCCTCAATCAATATTCGTTTCTTTTACGACTATGCGCAGAGTGGCGGAGAAACAAAGGTCTGCCGAAGCTAATTAAAAACCCGCCTCTTTCGGTCTGCAATTTAATGTCAAGACCATCCTTAAACCACTTGTATAGGTTGTAATCGAAAAAATAATCCGAAAATCAAATGATTTCACGATTGTTTTGTTGTTATTCGGAATGGTTTACAACACTTTTGAAGAAAAGTGAGGATTTATTTTATTTTTGTATTTTTGAAAACACTTTAGGAAAAGTGTTTTATTTTTTTATTTTTTTGTATTTTTATTTTTTTTTATAAAAACGATAACTTCCGAGGAAGGGTCTTCAAAACACGTATCGAAAAACAAAATCAAAAATTCGCGTCAACCTTCCCCGGCAGCGGCGCCAAAAATTGATATGAACAATTATAGATCAAGGGAGAATTGCACAAGAAATATGTGTTAACCCGAGTCGTAGTCCCGATGAAGATTGAATGGAATTTAGTGATTCGGGATTTTGTGATTCGTGTAGTGAATGTGAATAAGAGTGATTGATTTTTGATTACACTACTAATATTAAAATAACAATCAAGATTAACAATTAAACTAAGCTAATAGAAAAAATTAAACTAAACATTTAAACGAAAATTGAATTTTAAAAACGAACGCGACGTAATTTAAAAACGTGAATAAAATTGATTTTCTAAAATTTAAAACCTAAAAATATAAAAATAATTTTCCTATATTAAAACTGATAAAAGAAAATTTTTGGAAAAAGAAAAATATTTTTTTGACTTTTTAAGAATTTTTTATGAATTTAAAACTAGTTAAAACTAATTAAATGATTTAAAAATATTAAAACTAATTGGAAAAATCTGGAAATTTTTGAGTAATTTTAAAATTAAATAAGAAATCTAGGAAAATTAAGATCAGAACTCAGTTTGGCTTAAATAAGCTGAACAGTAAAAATAAGCACTTGGTAAAAAGCTAAAAATAAGCAAACATAAGCCAAAGATTATCAAAAGCTAAGGACTAGTTATTCTAACTACTGGAAACTTAATAGGACTGAAAATGGTCAAATAAGCACAAGCAATAAGCTGAAAATCAGCTGATCAGTTTAAAACCAAGTCAGAAAGCAAACAGCCTCTATACCTACTTTGCACACCCAATTTAAGCATCCAAATAAGCACTTTTTGCAGATCCCAGATGATAAATTCAATGCTTATATGAAACTTTACCTAAAAACCTAATATGCCCAATTTCTATTACCAATTGCTACTCTAAATTAAGCCTAGAAAAGATGGTCATGAAAATAAAAAACTGCACAAGCTCATTTCAGGTTTTATGGGCTGTTTTGCGGACTCTAATTAAGCTATAAGATAAGCTCACAACCTTGATCCCAGATAGTAAACTCAATCCTTACTATATGACTTATGAATAAACCAAAAATGAGCACCTAAGCTTAATTAGAGAAGCTACGATCTCATCCAGTTCAGCAACTAAAAAATATATGCACTTAAGTACCCTGTGATAGCAGGTTATGATTTTTTTGGCGCAAAACTATCTAAAACTTCTCCAAACCAAAACAGCTTTTGCACACCACTTTAAACACTTAAATTCAACTCAAAAATGTCCAATTGTGGGTTCAGAGAAGCTCAGCTTATGCTGAGCTTGTTAGGGCAGTTTTGAGCTTAATATTCCACGAAAAAGCCAAAAGAGATATAATGAGCTATAAACCACTTAATACACACTGTACTATGCTTCTAACATCTAACTTAACTATATCAAGTTTGACCCCATAGCACATCAACAGTAATAATCAAACTAACCTATAATCCAAACACCATTTATTAAAACTACTTTTGCAATAAATCCTAAAGCTAAGCTAATCTAGACTAGTTAATTCACAACTATGATGATCTAATGCTACTAAACTACTAATAAACAGAGAATAACAAGTATTAAGTATGAAACTAACTGAGTTATACTAATGCAGAAAAATAGGCTAAAAGGAAAATGAAATTTAACTTACAAGATCACCTCAGCTGAACAAAGGTTAGATCTTCAACAAAGCCTATCTTTAGATAAGCCAAGCTCTTCCAGAATTAGCTTAATACACCTCAGCTTATCCCATAGCTTTTTTCACCCTTCACAGTTGACTTTTTGTTGACTTGTTGTTTTTTTTTTTGAAGCAAATATAGAATAGACTTTAACAAAAACTTACAATAAGCTAATGAGCTTACATAAGTTTACAAAATAAGAAAACAGCTTGTTATATATATATTTTTTTTATTTATATATATATATATATATATATATATATATATATATATATATATATATATATATATATATATATATTATATATACTAGACTTCAAAGCCCGCCCAATGGGCGGGCATGACTTGTAACGATAATTTGGATGGTTTTAGCTAACTTAAAATTATGTTTTAAGTTTGTTATATTAAATACAATAAAATAGAGCCAATTGGGCATAACTTGTAATTATAATTTGGATGATTTTAGTTATTCTAAAATTATTTTTAAGGACATTTGTTTTATTTGGCTTGATGGTTTTAGTTAACTTACAATAAAATATAGCCAATTATATATGATTAAAAATTCAAAGCCTGCCCTACAGGCGGGCATGACTTGGAATTATAATTTTGGATGGTTTTAGTTATTCTAAAATTATTTGTAAGGAAATTTGTTTTGTTTTATTTTTTAATATCATAATTATTACCGCTGAGTGCTGTAAAAAACTCTACACCGATCCTTGCATAAAAATGTATCTATTCTTCTTTTTTTTTCATTTATGTTGGCCTATTTTTTTATAGCGAAAGAAGGGTGGTAAATGACTTGTATATAAATATCGTTGTTACGGGTTTTTTGCTTCATCATTACGCAAAATGAAAACTCAATCAGTGTTGACAAATTTTTCATACCTGAAAGTTATTATTGTCAAGAACTCATATTTTATAATTCTTAAATGAAACTACCATGTTACAAATTTGGTTTCTAAAATAGAAACTAAGAAAATATGCATACATTTAAATTATGTCGAAAACTAAGCACTTTCCAAGCGTGAGAAGAAACAAAATTTGTATTTTCCGTTCGGGATGACATACGCATAGAAATTATCTCAAAATATATTATGACCCGTGTTTGTTGAGTGGGATGACCCGTCCGTATTCTTCCTGAAATGTAAACCGTTTTGGGTGAATAAGCCTACAAAACCACAAAAAACCACGTAAATAACATCAATGTGCTGATGTGGCACATGTCAAAGTAACAATCCTAGATGTTATAATTGGTTAAGGAGTATCCTGAAAGTAGCTTGTCTGTAGAATCGTTTTAAGGGTGTTTGGCTTTGAGTTCTGAAAGTGATACGGAATAATCGATTTAAGGGTGTTTGTAGAAAAAAATGAACTTACAGAAAAAAAATGAACTTTATAAAATAGCAATCCTCTTAAGGGTGTTAAATACAATAAAATAGTTTCTGCGCTGCCGGTAGGGTCGCGATAAATTACTCTTATATCATATCCTATAGAGATACCATAAATAATGCAGTAATTTGGGTCTACGTCATTACTTTGGTATGAACATCAAAATCCTTAAACCTTATAAGCACTTCGCAATAACCATTTTAACCCGTATTGGATTATAAACTACATGCCCATAAACTTTTCAACATTACAAAATATTAGTTAATGTGCTACTACAAAAGCAGTAGCAGGTCTTCATAGTTGCAAGTGTGTACAATTGCACCAAAATAGAAAAATAAGACCTTTATATCTAATTAAGATACCACTGATTTCTAAATAAAGTCATAATCTAGTCATTGGTTTTTAACATAACATATTTGGCTCATTGGATACCAATGTTGAAAGACACTTTGGATTTATTGTTAAGGTAAACTAATTGTTGGCTTCTTTAATTACAGTTGGCTCATGTGAACCATCTTGACACAAAGTAAACTACACATATGCATTATAAAAAATAAGATTAAAAAACTAATTAATTAAGATGAACAAACTCTTCTTTTATCTTTTAGTGTAGGTGAACCTACATCCTCAAATAAATTAGCCTAAAATATTAGTTATATAAACAGATACAACATACACATGATTGTCCCGTCGCGTACAAATGCTTCATACCTGTACATGAATGCTACAGATTTGGCAAATTTTTTGTCAAAGCCTTCGAGAAATCAATGTGTGCATCGGTTGAGAATGATTGCAACCAGGATGATTTCAACTGCAAAAATAATATAAGCAAACAAAGGGACCACCTTAGAGCGTACAAATGAGCATAGCAGTGTTGTAAAATCTACAAAGAGAAAAGAAGTTTTTCGGATTATAATTTCTACCTTGCCATCATTAGAATAGCCAACATTGGTCACCATTTCATGAAGATCAAGACAGTCCACAACATGCCGATCCGGTATGTTATAGATTCTAACCTATACAAATACCACTGAATTCAGTGGAAAACACAACCCATTAATCTGTTTGATCCCTGCACGCCTAAATTTTCAGACCCGCTATTAGTGGTTAGATTAATAGATTTAATCGAGAAGTAAGGCCTGGGATTGACAATCCTCCAACAGAGCTCATGCTTCTTCCGATGCTACTGCCACCACCAATGTTTCCCACTGGTTGTGTTCTTCTTTCTATTGGGTACGTCATCCCACTGGTTGTTGCTGCAACAGCGAGTCGTGTGGGATCTTGTAATGCTCGAGCAAATACATCGGATACGTCTATCCCCTCTTTTTTTACGGCTGCATCATATTAGATAAAGAATATAAAGCTAATTTAAAATCTTTTATTATGTATTAACATGTGATGTAAAGATTTGAGTGAGGAAACCTGATTCAGAATACAAACAACAATGCCAACAAACTCGACTAAAGTGGCGTCTGCAAGCAACGTATACTATATTACTATATAAAATAGGGATAGTCAGATAACATCACAATTAGATCCATTTAACATTGAATATTTAGCATGATTAATGACTTGAAACAAAAGTAAATACACAATATAATAACCCGAACAACAAATAGATAAATTAGAGCGGCTGGGTGAACTTACTGTCCCCACCAAAGTTGGCTGTTGCATCTGAAGCTGTTTAATCATTAAAGGTCATTGAAACCACAATGAATAAGGTGGATAGTGTTACACAAAAGCTGTTGCGGTTGTCCTCCTTGTGGTTGTTTGCCCTGTCCACCTTGATAGCCACCTTGTGGTCCTTTGTTGGGTCTGCTGTTGTGCAGGTGGTCGTTGCTGCAGTTGCGGCTGTTGTTGTGGTTGCTGCTATGCGGGCGGACGTTGGGCACCAGCAGCACGCTGAGGTTTAGAGCTCTCTCCTGCACCGGGAAGTTCGATTCTCCTCTTCGTTACCATGATGACAACTAAAACAATCACAGAATAAATAGTAATTAAGTATCAATAATCGCAAACAAATAGAAACAAAATTATTAATAGAATAACAATAGTTGTTTTTTCTTTTGTGCCTGCTACAGCCAACAAATAAAGTTTATAGCTAAGCACTTTTTCAGGAAGATGTTAAAACGAAAACCAACTTACTTTGTTGCATATGAGTTCCATTGGACATAGCCACTTCATCTCCATGCTTCAACTAATCCATTACTGCAGCTTGTTTTCCAAGCAAACGATTGAACCTTTTTATTTGCCTGCACATTTCTAACCTCAGATAATAGGCCTTGAAGAAATTTTGATTTTCTTCTTCAAGACCCTCCCAAACCAAGAACTCAAAATCATATATAGAAAGATACTGATCACAACACAAAATATGAAAATAAGATTTATTTATTTTTCGCTTCAATGGTTGCTTCAACATCCCCTCTTTTATCAGTTAAAAGCTTTTTATCTTCAAGTTTCTTGCTATTTTCCATTTCCACACATTCTGCTAAAGTGCTAAACACAAAATATTGATTTCTATTAAAAAAGAACTATGAGTCACAGGTGTTCAAATCTTCAATAAATTACCATTAATCTTGTGCAACTTTTGTAACCATTGAACCTCTTGTGTAATTGAGTAGTTTATCAAAAATGATAAAATACAAAAATATGAGACCCTTGAAAAATATTTAAAGTTTAGAGCCCGCCCATTGGTAATTATACATTGGTACCAAGGTTGAATTTAAAGTATATTTTTTAAACAGTGTGTAATTGAGTAGGTTGAACAAACTATAATTATTTCAAATATAACGGCTTATGCTAATCCAACAAGTGAATATAACTTTCAAACTTATGCCCACGCTCACATGTATAATCTGATGTCATTATCACATAAGGAACATCGGTTTGGCATTCACCAATGATCTCTATATTTAAAATGTTAAGGGGCGTTTGCTATTAAATGTTCTTCGGTCATATGCTTATAAGGTTCGTCGAGCACATAATATATAGTAATGGGAATCATCTGTTTTGTCCTTTTTGATTACTCAAACTGAATCATTCAGTTGACTCTTTACTTTACTCAAACTGAATCATTCAGTTGACTCTTTACTTAAGTCAAAGCTGATGTCCGAGCAGTTACTCTTTACAAAATATTAACAAATGGCCTTTTTTTTTTTTTTTTTTTTTTTTTTTTTTTTTTTTTTTTTTTTTCTTCCAAATAATAGATTTTTGATCCTAAAACATTGAGTTCCCACACAGGCCACCCCAAAATTGTTTATGCCAATTATGTACTAATAGCTTTAGACCGAAACGCACACACAACAAAAAGTGTACCCGGCGCTGACGGTGTTCTAATCTCAGCTTGTCTGCATTTGCCATTTCATACTCGCCATTTTCTGAACACCTCTGATCTCGTCTAAACCTTATGACTTCCACATCCGAGTCTCTTGAAAACGGACCCGTCTGTCTTGACTGAGAATCTTTTAGCTGGTATTGTTGCCTTTCAAAATTAAAATAGACACAGAAGATTAATTTCTTTTAGGTAAATAGTAACTACTGATATAACAAAAAAGGTTCAGATGCAAATGATGTTCTACTAACTCGACTCCTAGCAAGTATATAGATTAAGAATTGACGGAATTGATTGGGAATCATACCTCTCAACCTCTTCAGCGCCACTATCATAAGACATGATACATACAGGTCCCTGTTTCCACTTAGATGAGTTCTAAAGGATATATCAAAAGTCGAATCAACAATCTTACTGTTAAAATATGTGTCAGCTTATGTTTATAAGTTAATTTGTTTGGATTAGCTTATGCTTGTAAAATGACCAAAATGCAAACGTAAATAAATACTATTTTCGACCACCTTGAGAGCAACCACTGTTGTTCCATCAGGGTTGTGGTTACCTGCAATCACAACTCTGTCCACCCTACAAAATAGGAACAACCAAAAGACACAATATTTGCATTCAGACATTTTGTTGAATCTGAAATAAATATTTCTGCAATTTTTACTTACATTTTTGCTAAAACCATATCATATAAAAAGTTATAATCTGAGATTGCATGATTCTGTAACAAAAGAGTATATATCAGTTACCTAATCTCAATTAAGTGAAAGTGTTTGAAGTACTAACAAAAGAGTATATATCAGTTACCTAATCCCTAATCCAAACAGCCCTTTATTTGATGGCAGAGGTTTAAGCAATGCAAACACATTTTAGTCATGTGTCTCAAAACAGGGAAAAGTACACCTGTTAATCCAAACAACCCCTAATCCAAACAGCTCCTAATTTGACGCCATAATTGTAGGAGTGCAAGCATAGTTCACTGATGTGTTTCAAAACCGACCGAAACTGAGGTAAATGAGGTAATAACTCCTAAATAGATTCCCAAACACCCTTTACGACATCCTTTTGTTATTTTTAGCAATCACATTGAATTGCGCATGTTAAGGTGTTGGGCATAAGGGGTATATTGTAAACATCCTCTTCATACTTTTGTTATACATATAGGACTCCTACTTTAATTATCCTAAACTAATTTGATAAAACAAAGATGTTCCAAGATCTCGATGACAAATTGTAAGGGTTTCAGATAACATGTAACAGTTTATGCATGTAAGAAAAGTGAGCAAAAAGTTATAACAGATATATGCACTATGACATGAGCTAAACAGATAACATTACAGTAGCAAGTATAATCATCATTTTATATTTTAACACGTACGATCATATTTGTATATGAAGTAACTAAATCCCATAACAAATCCATTTACGTCTGTTTCCTCAATCATAAGTAGACAGGTAAAAGTTATATCTTACCTACTATATATTTTATCAGAAGTGGGTCTTCTTTAGTGCTATTACTTCACACTGCCTTAACCGAGATCACTATTATCTTCACCAAATTGTATAGCCCGTCTCCCAAAATCAGAGATATAACTATAAAGACCTGCATACAGAAATCTTTATGGTTGTTTCAAGAATTTCATTCCACAAACAATTACGACCGTAACGTTACCTTAATATCACAATTAGTCTGTCGATTTGTCAAGTAATCTAGACGTTATTGAGTTTCGTTTTCATTTCTTCTAAGCGACTGTGCGACAACTTCTTTTTTAAAAACTGCAAACATCAGAAACTGTATAAGCTTAAAAACCCCAAACGCACTTACTTGAGCACCCATTTGAGCACCCCAAATGCACCCATTTTACCACCTACTTAAACCCCCAATCCCACACCTATTTCTGCCCCCACCTGCTGCATATCTTAAAAAACTGATGGTTTCCCGACCTACATTCAGAATACTATATTCTATACATGCAAACATAGGAAAAAAATGTATTCAAAAGAACTAACCCATAGAACTTTCAACGGGAATTTCTTGATCTGCTTCCTTTCCAGCAATTTGGATTTATAAGCTCGTTGAAAATTTGATCTTGGTGGCGTCTCTATCATCGAATAACCACTGCTACTAAAGGCGTTTTTATTTGATAAGAATAATAAGAACTTGGCATGTCTCCTTTTGTACCAACTTTATCATTGCCTTTTCTTTTTATTGCTTGTGTCACTTTGCAACTACATCTTGACCAACCTGTATATTAGAAAACACATGTTATGCCTACAATCTAGAAAAAATTTACTCAACAGGCCAATTTTGAAGAATGGCTCAACACACAAACTTGAACAGGCTACTTTTGTAATCACATCATTACTCTTACTTCTAAGTATTAACAGTGCACTAGGATGTAGATAAATTATCCGAAGAAGCAAAAGCGGCATTTACTGAATCTTGTGCTGCAGAATTATGAATAGTTCGTTGAGCTCGGAGGAATATCCACCACTGGCGAGGAGATTAAGAATCCATGTGACTGCAAATGAATGTACCAACATCAATTGGGCCAGCATTTTGGAACTCATATAACCTGGACAATTTTTAAAAGTAGCATGAGATAAATCAGCCATGCATTATAAGCCTATAAAAAAACAACCTTGTTTACTGTATTATAGTACTTACTACATACATTACCAATGTTATGATAGCTATCATAAAAAGGGCTATCGAATATGAAGTTGTATGACTAATAATTCAGGGATCTAATACCCCTATATAGGAATATCACCTACAACTCTAATCGTCATACTTAATTTTAATTATGTGTACGTATCTGTGAGTCAAATAAGCTGGTATGACAATCATATATTTTGACACACAACTGGCATTAAATATACAAACTCATCTTATAAGAATACAGTAAATTACTTACTTGCCCACATGACGAACATATCAGATGAAAAAGTATCCAAACACCTCCTAACAAATTCATCAGTTACAATATATCTAATAAATTTAGGCTATCCCCTGATCTTTAAATCCTAGTAATTATGCTTTCACTTGTATCATATACCGTAAAACAAAAGTAAGCAGATTACGCATACAAAGAACGTCCTTAAACGCAACCGCTCATTATAGCCGAATGAAGAATGGAACATTCCAAGAAGCACAATATCCGATAAACCATTCATCGGATAACAAACTGGCAACAAAATAAAATATGTTATTAGACTAAACATTTACAGCCCTGGCCGAAAAGCTTGTTACGACCTGAGGTATTTATCTTGATCAAGAAGAACTTACATTAGTCTTTTGTTTGGATGATTGATTACAATATAATGAGTACCGAGAAACAGAATATATACTTTTTTTTTGGTAAAGAGAAGCAAAATATATACTTTCCTACCTTGATTATGAGCTATGTTGAGATAGTGAAAATTTGTTCCGCAAAAGCACTATGCCAATTAGATGTTTGAAAGTCCAATTCAATAAAATTTATCAAGTCAAAATGCATATTATCACATCCCATAAATTTCCTACTAATTAGTTAGACACAATATTAAATTTTAGAAAATATGATCTTCATAAGATTATTTAAGAAAATGAAGAACATAGCAGGAAATCTTTAATAGAACTTGGAGCTTTTTTTTGGCTTTCTAAATGGCATCAAAATCACCTCTGGTTACAAATTAAAATCTACGCAAAGCTAAGCCTTACCCCTGAGTGGTCAAACCTAAATATTTAGCACCAATGATTTTGCAACAGCAGAGCCCTTGAGAGGAGCTTAGTTTAAACAAAACAATCACTAATTAAACTACCACACAGATATGAAAAAGAGGGTGAGTCCCTAAGACTTAAATCCTGTATCACACATACCAATTGAAACATAAATATGATGAAAAATAAGAGCCATAAGAAGAGAGTGATAACGAAACCATACGCTTTAAGCATCATACCTTGTCATCTACGTCCGTGAAGTTCCTGACGTATTTCACTTCGTAGCCCAAATGTTTTAGGTACCTTGAAAGAGATAAAGTTTGAGTTAGTTGGTGGCAGAGTATACATGAATGATATTAGAGCTAATGCTTAAAAAAAATACAAACTAACACTTTGTACTGCTGGGATGTTGCCAGTTTGTCTTTTACATTCGTACTGCTACGATCTCGAATTAGTACTGCCATTGAAGGTTAGTACATGTTCATTGATTATTCAATTAATAAACATGAGAATAAAACATACATTAAATTTCATGATTAGTTCAAAGTTTTTCAAAGTTGTTGGAAAAATAGACAATCTAATCATGCTATCAGTTTGTCAATTAATCAACATGAGAAGAAAACATACCTTGAATTTCATGCTTAGTTCAAAGTTTCTGGAAAAATAGAAAATCTAATCATGCTTAATAATGAACATAATAAAGCATTATAGAAGCAAAATAAAATTATGGGGAGGAAAAATTAGGGTTTCTCTGATCATTAATAAAACCTGTATATTAAATGGGCTTACAAATCCGGTATATACTCTAAAATATATGCATAATCTATTCCTTAAATATAGCTTAACAATATCAAAATTTTAAGCATGACTTACTTTTTTTGTATTGTAAATCACAAAAAAATGACTTGGTCTAGTGGTTGAAGGATTTGTATGTTGATTAAATGGCCCAGGTTCAAATCTTGCAAATGACAATTTTTTTAAAAATTAAATCCGAATTTTATTTGGTCAATGCGAATTAATTTGGTCAAATGTTGCTTAGGTGGCATGCTTAGGTGGAATAAGAGCATGATTACTCATCAATCCAGCGCTTATTCATCAATCATGCATTTGATGACGTCATACGCATCCTGTTATATATAATATGTAGATATATATATATATATATATATATATATATATATATATATATATATATATATATATATATATATATATATATATATATATATATATATATATATATATATATATATTTTATATTTTAATGGAAATGATGATCAGAGATTGAAATCAACAAAAACTAAATAAGCAGAATCATAAACTTGAAACAACAATTAAAACATTAAAATGAAAATTTTCATTAATACAAATTAAAAATTACAAAGAAAATCTCTGGAACAAACTTAGAAATTTAAATAGACTAAATTAATAAAGCAGAAAATTACAATGGAAATTATAAGACTATAATTCTAAAAACATTTTGACAGCATAACGATAACTAAAAAAATTACATACGAAATAAGGAGTTATCCTCTCCTATTTATAGAGCTCCATTGAACCTTCTAGGTGTGACACCCTGGCAATCCGTGTGCCTCCTAGCCAATCTTCACCCTTGGATCATATCTTGCTCTCCACGCTTGATTCTCACCCGTAGGATTAAAATGGTGAGGTGGCCTCTCCAATCAACGAGCCCCACGTGTCCCTGGCAGTGTCAGGACCTTCCAGAACTTTTTAATCATGAGGTAATTATGAGGATACGAGGTAATTAGAATGTACGGTAAATTAGGGTTCATAGTAAAAGGGAAAAGGGGATAAACTTTGGCGCGTGTGTGTGTGAGGTTTTATTTTTTATTTGTTTGACTCTGGGGTTATAGGGATGGTTGACCGGGGTTTAGCTTTTGAGGTTGGATCGGGTTTAAGAGTGGACCGGGTAATAATTTAGGTTTGATGGGCTGGTTAAATAGGTGGGCTGGATTAAGTGAGGTGGATTGGGTATGTTTGTGGGTTATCTTATTAATCCGGGTTTAAGGGTTTAAAAGGGTTAAGGGTTTTAATTGTAGGGACTAAATGTGTAATTTCTGGATTTTTGGAGGGACTGATCTTGCTATTTTTATAAAGATGATCTAAGGGCTGAAATTGACAATCTCTGATAATATGAGGACCTCGGTTGACTTTTTGACCATGTTTTTCTTCCCGGTTCCGGTTCTGAGCCGTTTCCGTATCCCGTGCTCGTTTTTTCTGATTTTCTCGTCTTTTTATCGGTTTTTCGTGATATCCGTCCCTGCATAAACAAAACACAAAAACACTATATCTTTTGGCATTATGGACGGGTTTTTTGGTCATTTTGGTCCGGTTTTGGTAAATAAAAGGTATGTGTTTAAGCACATACCAATGTTTGAAGAATCATTGTTTTGCGTCTCAGAGGGTCCTCCGACCTCAGCTTCGAGAGTCGCAAATGGGTTTATGAATGGTTCCTCTTCAGACGATGCATTGGTAATTATTTGATCATCAGCATTAACATTGGAGGTTGGAGTGGTGTTGTTTGGTGAAAGTTCTTGTTGAATATGTATTATTGGAGGGGTATCTGGTACTGGATCAGCATCTTCATAAGTAGTTCTTGATGAACCGGATACGAGAGATGGTATGTCTTCTTGATGGTTAACTTCGATGATCGGAGTTGCAGCAGATATTGTAGACACCTTCATCTTATTACCTCCACATGATTCATCATAGAAGTTCTCAAACAATCCATCTAACGCTCCTTTTGAATATGATTAGGTTTCGGTGTTGATGATGTTGGTTTTGGTACGAGTCCTGAACCATTTTGTTCAGAAGTCATAGTCTTTTGCACGGGTTCTGAGCTGACTTGATCAAAAGCCATTTCTTCTACTTCATCGAAGTGAACATGGATTGTCTCTTGTATCAACTTTGTTCTCCGATTGTAGATACGATATGCACTTGATTGTGTAGAATATCCAAGGAAAATTCCTACATCCCCTTTTTCTTGTAACTTACCAATATCTTCACGGTCATTTAGAGGGTAGCACCGACAACCAAACGTGCGTAACTATTTTACATCGGGTTTGCGTTTGTGAAGGATGTGATATGGAATTTTGTTGAATCATTTGTTAATGATATATCAGTTTTGTGTGAAACAAGTGGTTAACACAGCTTCAGACCATAAATTTAACGGAAGATTTGCGGAGGTTAGCATTGTTCTTGCAGCTTCTACTAATGTACGGTTTCGTCTTTCAACTACACCATTTTTTTGAGGAGTGTAAGCTACAGATCTCTGATGAGTAATGCCGATTGAATCAAAGAAATCCCGAAGAATCTGATTTGTAAACTCCGTGCCATTGTCTGTTCTTACATATCGTACTTGAGCTTGTAGACCAACTTGTACTCTTTTGATGAACTTGATGATTACATTTGGAGTTTCGGATTTAGAAGCAAGAAAATGAACCCAAGTGAACCGTGAGTAGTCATCCGCAATAACCAAAATATATTTCTTTCAATTTCTGCTAACAACACGCATCGGACCACACAAATCCATATGCAATAAATGCAAAAGAGCAACTGAACTAGGTTCAGATTTGGATTTGAGTGTTGCACGTGTCACCTTCCCTAATTCACAAGCTGAACAAAGATGATCTTTCTTGAATGATAGGTTTGGCAATCCTCTGACTAAGTTGTTTTGAGCAAGGTCGTTTGTAGTTCTGAAGTTCAAATGAGAGAATCGACGATGCCATAGCCAGGCTTGTGATGATGTAGCTTTTGCAATCAAACAAATCGGTTTTGGTGATGTAATTTTTTTAAGTGCAATTTGGTATAGATTGAAATCCCTGGAGCCTTTGAGAATGTCAACGCCTTTAAGGGTGCGAACAATACACGAATGTTTTTTGAAATCCACCTCTAAACCGCTATCACAAAATTGGCCAATACTAAACAATTTGTGACCCAGTCCTTCGACAAAGTAGACTCTTTGAATTGTGGCCTTATCATGAATGAGATCCCCATATCCGGTGATTTTAGCAATGTGATCATTCCTAAAATGCACTATACCCAAGAATTTGACCATGAAGTTCTTGAGCAGTGCCTTATTCTCGATCATATGTCGGGTGCACCCCGATTCGAGGTACCAGAGGCACACTTGGACAAGCTGCACATTAAAGCAAGAAACAGAAAATTGGGAACCCGCTGATAAAGTGGTTCCACATAGTTAGACAGTATAGAATGCAAACCTAGTGGATTAAACTTTTCTATCGTGGTGGTGCTAGGTTCAGATTGCTTCTTAACTGGTTGCCATCTATAAAAAACGTGTTTGAACACTCTTCCGGTGGGTTTCCATTTAAAGCAGGATCTAGGGAATAAGTCAGGATATTCAAATATTCTACCCGTTGGGAACCAAGCCCATTTTTCTCTATGCTTATGGTTTCTTGGATTTGGTGAAGTAGTCCTAGTGGTGTTGGCATTCACAATATCACAATTCAAAACATCATGCACACAATTATCAGAAGCAGAATTATAAGCAACATAATTAAAACAAGTATTCTTGCTATTAGAAGCAACAGATCCATGCATATTTAAGTAATTACAATCATCCATTCTCTTAGAGCGTTTTTTATTGAAAGCTTTAAAATGTTTAGGTTTTTCTACAACTTTAGGCTGAGAGGCACTAGTCTTCAACGTACTTTTCTTAGGTGGTCTCTCCTTGCTACAAGTAGTGTCTAAACCTGGATCAAAAAGCAAATCCGCGTTAGGAGATTGTGTAATTTCATCATGTTGAACTAATTTCTATTTCTTACGATTCTTGTTCTTATGTTTCTTTGACTCTTTGTGTTTCTTTTCTATGGGGGGGGGGGAGTCAAAGAATACATTGGTGCATCTAGAGGCATATCCTTACTAAGTAATGCTTGCTTCCTAGCTATTTCTAATTCTTTGTTATGAATCATGTCATTTGAACCATATAGATCGCAAGTAGAAGTAGATCTAATTTGATACATACCGGGAGCGATTAATTTAGGATTAGATAAAACCTCTTTTTATTTTGGCTCAAGAATATGAGCTTTTTGTTTTTGAGTCGCAAAAAACAAATATGAAAATTTTTTATTATCCAACTGGCGTGAAGCAACAGACTCATGATTCTTGTTTTTCATCAAATCAAGCACTTTAGATTTGAGTTCCTCGTTCTCTTTTAAGATTATTTTCAAAGAATTTTCATAGGAAAGCTTGTCGTATTTGTTTTCTTCAATTTTTCGCTGCCAGTTTGCTTCAAACATTAAAGATTGTTTTTCAAATTTAGCACAAGAGTTTTCAAATTTGGCAGTACGACAAGATAATTCCTCGTTCAACACAACATTCTTTTACAAACATTCTCTTAGACTCTCTGTGAGTAAAAGGTTTTCCATTTCTAAAGACGTTTTTTTGTTTTCCAATTCTTCAATTTTCTCCTCATTTAAAGCAAATTGTGGTTTGATTGATTCCATTTGATTTAGAAAATATTCTTTTTGAATGTCAGAGTTTAAGCTGAGAAGGTCATATTCATCTTCAAGAGATGTGACGTATTGTAAATCAGTTTGCATTTCAGACATCAATGCCTCTTCAAAGGCTTTAAATTTATCGTTAATTCTATTCATGGGAGGCTCGATAAATGTTTTTATCTGTTTCTTAACTTCCCTTAAGACATCCACTTCATAAGAATTGGATCTCAAAAGTTCATCCGTTTGAAACTCTTGCTTTCCACGAATAATAGATAACGATCAATTTATTTGATTTCTGAGATGGCAAAAGGTTTTTCTTGCTTAACTCACATATTTGTTAGAATCATATGGTTTTTCAGAAATCTGATCCACATGATGTTTAACATTTGTTGGTTTTCGTGAAATAGCATTTTCCTTATTAATCAAACCATAATTGGCACTAAAGTAGGAGAAATTGGTTTTCTTTTGATTAACCTTTAAACGGTTTTGAATTTCCTCTTTAGAGATGTCATTAGGAACAAACATGTAATCTTTGAAGGTATCACATCTCATGTAATTAGCATTATACAAACTTGGTGTTTGACGTTTAACCATATCAAGATAAGATGGTTTAGTGTAACTAAGACCCTGTTTTAGATCCACGATTGAATCTGGTTTGGGAAGTAACATGTACATAGTCCGAGGAGTCTGATTGGTAGTGCGAAGTTTAGTTTCAGCTTTAGTTAATCGTTGAATACAATTAGCTTTTTCTTCTTTATGTTTAGAAACTTCTACTTCAAGATTCTTTTTGGTGTTTTCAAAATTTGAAATATTTCTTTTGAAAAGAAAATTCTCATTTTGTAAATCTTGAATTTTACGTTTAAGCACTAGTGGTCGCTCAGACTGCTCTTCATATAAAATGTCCTTGATTTCTTTTCTAAAGAAGCACTTTTATCCTGTTCAAGTTTTATCAAGTTAGCATAATTTTGAATTTGAGATTGAATAGTGGCATAGTTTTGAAGCATATCAACATGATCTTGACTTCTTGATGCATGATTGCAATCGTTACTATTAGTAGATAACTGAGAAGGAGCACTTGTAGGTTTTTCACTACGTGTGTTAGGTTCAATTGTCTTACTAATGGTACGAATGTAACCATGTATGAATTCATCCAGATCATCATTATCACAAGCATCTGATGTGTGTACCTTGTTGACAAGAGTGTCATCTTCTTCAGCATCAGTGTCATAGCTTGGAGTTGCATCCTCTTCTTGAGCTTCAAAGACATCTTCCATTGTTGTGTCCATACCTTCCACATCTTCAATGTGTGCCATAAATGCCATGTTTGATCCTAAGGTCTCTGCTTCATCATCTGTATCCTCCATGAAATTGAGTGACTCATCGTCAAACTCACATTTATAATCTATCTCTGGGGCCATTGTCAAGCTTTTGTTGTTCTGTCTTGAGTAGTCAGAAATATCAGCCATTTTGTTTTAGCCTTTAAGAGAATAGTCCTTAGTGAGATCATTTCCAAGCTTAGCCATATTGTCCATGAGTGATTTCTCATAATTATGAATGGTTACGGGATGGTATCTTGGAACGATGACCGGCTCATTTGGAGGAGTGTAGTAAAATCCATCCAGGGTGTAAGTCATAGAACCATGGTTAACAGTTGGGATGGAGGCCCATGATTTTGTGATGGTGAGGCAGGGATAATGGTTTGCAAAGGATCCATATGAAAGTAATTTTCATTTATGATTTCTTGTCTGATGAGTTGAAGTTCTTCTTCACGATGCATAGAGGCAAGATTTATCCACATCTCATGAGCACTGTCTCAATAATCCATATTCATGTAAATTTCATTTGGAAGAGCTAATGTGAAGAAGAATTTTGCTTTAATATCAGCAGTGTATTGAGCACGTTCAGTGTCATTCAAATCTTCATCAGTTTGTAGTCTTATTATCCCTGGTGTGTTTTGATCAGCAAGAAATTTCCTTTCATATGGACCGTCTTGAATTGATTTAAGTAAGAGTTCTGCATCATCATGATTTGTGATCCATAGCCTAAACCTTAATCTCCAATTAGTGTAAGTTCCTGGCAGGAGCATGGGTGGTCTTGATTCATTGCCATAGAATAATACATCGTGAATAGTAGACATTGTGATGGTGGATATTTGATATGAGATGTTGTTTGTGTTTGAAAGTGGTGTTTTTGTTTGTTTAAGTTGAGATGGTTGAGTGTTTAGAATTTTAAGTTGTGATATATAAATGATTAAAGTCTCTAAGTCAAGGTATTGCAACAAAGTCTTGTGAACAGTAACTATCGCAACTTTCTGGTGAAAATTGGGTAGAGTTTTCTTTCGCAAAAACGTGGGTAACAGTAGGTCTCGGAAGATCAGGTGTCCCAGAACTTGTGCTAACACAACAATACAAGAGCTATCACAAAAATTTCTTGCGACTTGGGCAGAGTTTTCTTTCGTAAACAGTGGGTAACCAAAAGCTTCGCAAAGTAAGTATCACAACAATTACTATCGCAACCCAATCTACTGTTATCGCAACTCAAACCAACTGCTATTGCAGTCACCCATTGCAACCAAAAGTAGCTATCGCAACTGTATCTAAGCCAAGTGTTGCAACAAAAACCTCAATTTTGCGAGCAAAATTTTACGAGCAAAATGCTAAACCCTAGTTTTACGAGAAAAAGTACACTTTTTCAAAAACCCTTAAACCACAATTTCAGCCTAAATCTTCACCAAATTCACAAATTTTTTGTATAGAATGATAAAAGCTCTTTCTTTTTCCACAAATATGTTATCCTAACACACGTTTTATAAGATTAAACACGTTTAAGAGTAATCTTTATACTACGTATGAGAGTTAAGATATTCTAGAGAGAGAAAGTTCTTAAATTCTATAAAACCGAAACTTTTACTACTAGTGAAGATTAAAACAACACTAAAACACAACTACGTGAAACAACGAATCATATTTGGCTCTTGATACCAATTGTTGTTCCAATAATATCACGTCTACTCTAATAATCTTAGTGATATAAAGTGGGTGTGGACACTTTAGTTTAGAGAGAGAAACGAGAGAAAAGTAAGGTCTCGCATTGATAGATAAAAGAACACACACCTCATAACCCATGAGGTAGGGGGTATTTATACCCTTACAATAGTCAAGCATACTATCGCAACTATACAAGTGTTGCGATAGTGTTATGTTGTCGCAACCACACAATGTTACACAACATACCCTATACTAATACAAAAGATAAATAGAAGTCCCTACACTAATGATTTACACTTTTTGTGTTCCAACATAAATGTCGAGTACTAATCTAGCTAGTACCAATCTCACTCACGATCCTTACTAGTCACACGATCCACTTTAGATCCACTTGATATAAACACTCTCTACACAATCAACACAAGATCCACACGATCTCTACACGGTCACAATGATCCACACAAGATCACTAAACAAGACAATGACAACTTGATGTATGTCAAGATACAACAAGTAAACTACAAGTAATGCAAGTGCACTACACAATGACTCTAACACCTTGGATCTTTTTAGTACTTTGTGTTCTTCTCTTGGACTAATAGAGGAGTGAAGGTGATCTTTGGTTGGATGAAAGAATCACTCTTTAAACAAAATAAAACTATCTAAATGATCGAGGAGATGTAAGTGTGAATGGGGAACTAAACTCAGAAAGTTTTGTGTGTGAAAGGATACCCAAAAACTGTGAAATTGACTTGTATTTATAGGCAAAAGAAATTTGTCCGTTATATATGGACGGTACCACTAAATACCCGACGGTACCACTAAATTTAGTGGTACCGTGGTACCGTCCCAGACAAGGACGCTCCAATTTTTGTTTTTAGTGATGAAAGTTTATTTGGGGGAGTTTGGAGCTGATTTGGGGTGGAAAATAGCTGTTGGGAATTTTAAACTTATTTTCTCAATTAAAACATTTCTTTATAATTCAAAAATAATTTGTAAAATGTATTTTTGAAAAAATGTTTTGTCACATTAAAAATGTGAAGTTTGAAACACAAATTCACTTCTTTGATCATTTTTCAAGTTGTAATTTTTTTTGTTCTTACCTAGAGTGATTTACGTAGAAACGGGATATTTCAACTAAAAACTTGTTTACGTTAATTTTGACGTAAAGTGTTTTTACATTTTGTTATCATCAAAACGTAAGGATATCGAAAGATAGAAATAACGTTTTTAGAGATTATTTGTATCAACAAAAACACTTAGGCTATATTTATATCCAAATAGGAGGAGACTGTTGGGTCCATTCAGTACCCAAGTAAGTCTTAATCTAGGCTTTGAACAAAATATAACCTAAGTTTCACAATAACCTTAAACAACGTTCAAGTCACTGAGTGGACAGTCACCCAGTGAGTCATCTTCAAGATGCTCAGGACAAGTCTATGAAGAAAGACTTTCCATTCAGTGAGGCGGGACTCAATGAATGATACATGAGCCGAAGAAGGTGATGGGTTCAGTGAGTGATGACAATAACTCACTAAACCCCAAGTCTCCTCAACAAATATGAAGACTGAAGACCAAAGACTGAAAAGCAAAGACTGAAGAGCAAAGACTGAAGACTTAAGACTGAAGGAATGGCGGGACAAGGTGGGACAAGTTTGAAACGTATAAGGAAGAGTCCTTATCAAGGAAAGGTCAAACTTTCCCTGAATGGCTAAAGATCAAAGTAGTGTCATCACTGCTACTCAGACAGCAACTTTGTTCTATACCCAAAGTAGGATTATGTAACAGAGACAAAATACGTACGTATTTTGTCCAATCTAGCTTCATTCATCTTTTTCTTCTTCAATAGCGGTTGTAAATCATTTTGTATAAATAGGATCATAAGTAGGAGTAGAAATGTTGACAAGTTTGTGCACTTAATGCTTAGTCATTCACAAACAGCTTTCTCTCCTCCAAATACAACTAAGTCCCTAAGGATAGCTCAGTTGGTTTAGCATAGTTGTACTTAAGCTTAGTTTAAGTTTAGTGAGGAGAATTACCATACTTGTCATTCAATCCCAAGTGTTATTCCGCAAACACTTGGGTATAATTCTTTGTAAATTGCAAATAGAATTAAATGTTGAAAACCTTGTGTTTTTACTTTACGTTTATTCTTTAACAAAGTATTTTAATCACATTACCTAACCATGGAACATGATTAGTTTAAATTGTTAGTTAATACTAACTGTGTAAAGGGAACAACAGTTGTTCATCAGGCAAGCTTTCTAGGAAGGGCAAATCAGTCAAATGTAGTAAATGTGGAAGCTTGGGTCATAACAGGTCAGCCTGCAAGGGTCAAGGTTGTGCAAGTCAACCTGGTGGTTCTAGTTAACAAAGTCAAGGAGCAAGACAAGCTGTTGGTGCAAGGAATGTGTAACACCCCAACCTGACAAGGGTCAAAATGTCACATTATGGTGTCAATCAGAACATAATAAACGCAAGCGGAAATCTTAAATAAATAAAATACAAGTCATGAAACAAATAACTTCTAAGGAATACAAATCAACTCCAACACTAAAACGAAGTGAAATAACCAAAACATAGACCTAAATCAAAATCCAAAAGACAATGGAAACTAAGGTTGGGTTGGTCCTCTAAAAGCTCCTACTCTTATCACTCAAATCCCAGCATCCCACTTGAATACCTCCCGCAGAGGAAAGAAAAAGCGGCTGAGCTTTAAAAGCCCAGTGAACAGATATAAAATAATAAACTGAATATGAATAAGTACACTAGACGAAGTCAAAAGAATCTGCTGAATAAGATGTCATAGGTTATGAGAATCAATGAATAATGAATCAAGTGAATGATAAGGAAGTCAACAAGTCATAAGGAAAATGCCCACGAGCTCAAAAAGCATACCACATGCTTAACCACATAATCATATCATATCCTTTCATAACAAGTCATAGCAAATGGAGTGATCAACTCCCAAAAGTGTAATGGGGTATATGACACACACAAACCATTCACTACAAAGCCATATCAGAAACATATTACAAAACAAACCTAGGATGCATCCATAAGCTCCCTGCACAACAAAATACATATGCCAGTACTAGACTGAACATACATATACATAATGGCCAATGTGCACAAATATCATATATAACAAAAGGAAACGCCATGGATCAATCACACCTCAATAGAAAGTGTCATGCCATTGGTGCCTCAATGACATGGTCATGGTACCTCCATGACTAGTTAGCTCGGGCAAAAGAATAACAAAGCTATCCAATATCATAACGGATCGATCATAGCATAATCAACAAAGGCATATCAACTGAAACGGAATCTCATATCAAATGAGATAGCAAATGGATATCATAACAAAATGTATAGCAAACGGAATCATATCAAAGGATCATATCAAAAGGGATCATAAGTAAACAAAATGTATAGCAAATGGAATCATAGCAAGCAAATGAATGAATGAACACAAGGAACACAAGTCACTCCTTCTTCAGAGGATCTCTAGGCTGAATTTAACGAGGACAAAAGGACACGACACACCCACGAATTCAAACACAGAAATCACCACCAGATGCACGATCAAACAAGCTTCACCCTCCCTTTTTCCTTGATCTTGTGAGCTAAACGAAAATGTTAAAAAGGCTGCTAGGGTTTGGTTTGGGAGAGGTAATTATGAGGGTCGAATAATGTGTGAGAGGGAGTTGGAAAGTGTGTGATATATAAGTTGAGAAACCGTGTATATTTGCTAGAAATTAGGGAGATCAAATCTTCTAATTAATTTGATCCTATCACTAGTCATATGTAACTTATGTTTATATATATATATATATATATATATATATATATATATATATATATATATATATATATATATATATATAGAATCTGGATCGATTGAGAAGGTTTTTATTTTGAGAAGATTGAGAAGGTTTTCAAAAACGATAGATTTTTAACTTTGATTCATGTTTTTCAAGCTTAAAACTCATTTTAATGTGATTAAAATTCAAAATGTGTAAAAAAAAATTTGAATCAATGTTAAAAATCTCTCGATTTTGCGATATATGTAGAATATTGAATCATCTGTACAAATTTATTGAATCATCATCATAACTTGATTTTAACAATGATTTGTGAATCAAATTTGTAATTTATAGATTCGATTCACCATAAAATGATGTTTTACTTGTGAATCAAATAAAAAACATGAATCAATTTGTTCAAACGAAGATTTCTCAATCTTCTCAAAATAAAAACCTTCTCAATGGAACCGGATCCTATATATATATATATATATATATATATATATATATATATATATATATATATATATTATATATATATATATATATATATATATATATATATATATATATATATAGGTTTTACTTTATTTAAAGTGTATAATATATGGTTTAAATGTCCAAATTTTATTATTGACTTAGGTTATAAATTCAAATTATCAAATAAACGTGCTTACGGATTTTTGGGTTTTACAACTCTTCCCCTCTAAAAATAAAATTTCTTCCTTGAAATTGATGTCGCAAAAGTTAGACGGAGGCGTATCAAATCACGAAAAAGAATGACAATAATTAGCCTCACGCTCGGAGAGGTTCTTCCAAAAGAATCTTCACAAACGGAATAGTTTCTCATGACTCGATCCAGAAAAAACAGGATAGCCTCAGGTTGTCCATCAAACAAAGCAATTCATATCAAATCAGATCCAACGGATACGAAACATATATATATATATATATATATATATATATATATATATATATATATATATATATATATATATATATATATATATATATATATATATATATATATAATATATATATATAGCGAATGATAGTGTAACCTCTCAGGAAAGATACATAAAACACAATATGAAGATGACATAAATACGGAGGAAATGCCAAACGATAAAAACTTCATCGATTAATTCAAGCTGAGATATCGAACGAACAAATGAAAATGTGATGAATAACTCCTATACTCATGATTAAGAACCACAAGATTTCTCATAGGAATAGAAATGGGTAAGGCATAATCTGATAGTGTAAGGGGAACCTTAAGGTGTTTAGCAAAAGCAGAGAAACCACAAAATGTGTCCAACACATCATGATCGCAAAATTCTCAGAAGGGACGAATGAGCATCTAAACAATTAACAAATGAATCAAAGGTTAAGGAATGAATGTGATCATATCAGAAGGTGAAACCTATATAGTAAAAAGGCATTACCATAAAGTTCTTAAGGCATTCTAACTTATTTGGTCACTAAACTTACGTTGCGTATTCTAACAGGTTTTCTAAATCTACGAAAAGAATGATCTTAACAGGGGCTCAAATAAAGGCAAAAATATGAATCAAAGTGATGCGAAGGAGTGATACATAAACAAATATCTTATAGTCTACCCAATCCTTACCGGTCACAATTTAAGTTTCATTGGCGAAACCTAAAGCAAATTCTAAAAGGTTATCTCATAAGCTTCTACAGTGCAAACATAAGGGCCAAATCTTCACAGGTCATAACTTAAAGTACTACAGGTCGAAGACTAAGCTCTGATACCATAATTGTAACACCCCAACCCGAAAAGGGTCAAAATGTCACATTATGGTGTCAATCAAAACATAATAAACGCAAGCGGAAGTCTTAAATAAATAAAATACAAGTCATGAAACAAATAACTTCTAAGGAATACAAATCAACTCCAACACTAAAACGAAGTGAAATAACCAAAACATAGACCTAAATCAAAATCCAAAAGACAATGGAAACTAAGGTTGGGTTGATCCTCTAAAAGCTCCTACTCTCATCACTCAAATCCCAGCATCTCGCTTGAATACCTGCCGCAGAGGAAAGAAAATGCGACTGAGCTTTAAAAGCCCAGTGAACAGATATAAAATAATAAACTGAATATGAATAAGTACACTAGACGAAGTCAAAAGAATCTGCTGAATAAGATGTCATAGGTTATGAGAATCAATGAATAATGAATCAAGTGAATGATAAGGAAGTCAACAAGTCATAAGGAAAATGCCCACGAGCTCAAAAAGCATACCACATGCTTAACCACATAATCATATCATATCCTGTCATAACAAGTCATAGCAAATGGAGTGATCAACTCCCAAAAGTGTAATGGGGTGTATGACACACAAAACCTTTCACTACAAAGCCATATCAGAAACATATTACAAAACAAACCAAGGATGCATCCATAAGCTCCCTGCAAAACAAAATACATATGCCAATACTAGACTGAACATACATATACATAATGGCCAATGTGCACAAATATCACAGATAACAAAAGGGAACACCATGGATCAATCACACCTCCATAGAAAGTGTCATGCCATTGGTGCCTCAATGACATGGTCATGGTACCTCCATGACTAGTTAGCTCGGACAAAAGAATAACAAAGCTATCCAATATCATAACGGATCAATCATAGCATAATCAACATAGGCATATCAACTGAAACGGAATCTCATATCAAATGAGATAGCAAATGGATATCATAACAAAATGTATAGCAAACGGAATCATATCAAAGGATCATATCAAAAGGGATCATAAGTAAACAGAATCATAATCAAAGTCAAGGCTCAAAATAAGAGTCATGAGAATAAACCCTTACTGAGAAAGGGTAGAATATATGTACCTTAGCAAGCAAATGAATGAATGAACACAAGGAATATAAGTCACTCCTTCTTCAGAGGATCTCTAGGCTGAATTTAACGAGGACAAAAGGACACGAGACACCCACGAATTCAAACACAGAAATCACCACCAGATGCACGATCAAACAAGCTTCACCCTCCCTTTTTCCTTGATCTTGTGAGCTAAACGAAAATGTTAAAAAGGCTGATAGGGTTTGGTTTGGGAGAGGTAATTATGAGGGTCAAATAATGTGTGAGAGGGAGTTGGAAAGTGTGTGATATATAAGTTGAGAAACCATGTATATTTGCTAGAAATTAGGGAGATCAAATCTTCTAATTAATTTGATCCTATCACTAGTCATATGTAACTTATGTTTAGGATATATATATATATATATATATATATATATATATATATATATATATATATATATATATATATATATATATATATATATATATATATATATATATATTTAGTTTTGGTATTTTAGTTTATAAAGTATAGTTTAGGTTTTACTTTATTTAAAGTGTATAATATATGGTTTAAATGTCCAAATTTTATTATTGACTTAGGTTATAAATTCAAATTATCAAATAAACGTGCTTACGGATTTTTGGGTTTTACAGAATGCCTCAAGTCAAGCTGGTGGTTCTAGTCAACAAAGTCAAGGACCAAGACAAGGTGCTTGTGCAAATAATGCCTCAAGTCAAGGTGATGGTTCTAGTCAACCTAGTGCAGCACCAAGTCAACACAGTGCAGGACCAACTGAAGCAAGTCAGGAAGCTAGGCAAGGTTTTCAAGCACCAAGACCAGCTCCAAGTTCTGGACCACAAATATTGACCAAGAAAACTGCCAACAGACACAGCCCAGTGAAACCACCATTTTAGTTCAGTTATTATGCAGTGATCTTTGAACAATAGGAATTTTGTTAAGTTTCATGCATTTTGGATTAGAAGTATTTACTCTAGTAGATGCAACATGCAAGACATGTTTGAACAATAGGAATTCTGTTAAGTCACTCTATTTAGTATTTGGTAATCTGATGTGTCTATGTTTGTTTAAGCATGTTATGTATGCTGTCATGTAGTGTATGTTTGCTTAGTCTGACCTTCTAAAGTCAAGTGACATTTAGAGTGTGCATTTTGCAGTCAAAACTCCCATTTACCATTTGCAGTCTGACTTATAGAATGTCAAACTACAAATACTAAATGGGAGTTAGACCTAAGATAAAAGTAGGAAAAAGAAAATGTCAACCAACTGAAAATCAAATACATCTTCAATTTCCTGTTTGCTTGCGCAAGCACTACCCGATCAACTTCCATCCTATTCCTTGCCCTTAACAAACCGGTATTATCATCATTGATCTTTGACACATTAGTGGATCCACCCAATAAAAAAAATAACAACTTTCACCCTTGATCTGTGGGCATGCAAGGAACCTATGACCGGGATTAGTAGTATCCCTCCGTGAAGTTCGAGTTACTTAGGGTTCTTCGGAGTAAAGTGTGAAGAAATGAGGCATAATGGGAGTTATAAGGTGGGTTGTTTGGCGGGAAAAGAGAGTAGCGTAACAAAGTTGGTCCTTGTGTTACTCTCGAAACATGAATGGACGAAATTACCCCTGCCGTTAGACTAAGTTAATGTCCAATTGGCCGATTAAAAGGTCAAAGGACTGGTCAACTCAATTTTGATAACCACAGTGACCATTGGTGTAATTTTTTGCTTTCTAGGATGAAATTTGCAATTTTGCTACAACCACAAGGACGATTTATGTAATTTACTCCCATTCTTTTCTATACGCACATAACAAACATGGCAAAAGTTCAATATAGATCTTATATTTGTCATAGATCAAATGAACCAATCATACCCATTCATTTTTTTGATCAAAACAAAAAATATAAACTTTTCCTCTTTTTTAAAAAATTAAATATCTCGCAAACCGTCAATCGTTACGCGAAAAAAATCATACCATCGCGACGAGAATTAAATTATCTTTCTATAGATATGCATTATTATATACTTTCGACGACTTTTTTTTTTTCAAAATTTCCGCTCGGAAAAATCATACGTGATTTGTAAAAATCACATGTGATTTGAGTTTTACGAATCACATGTGATTTTTACAAATCACATGTGATTTTCACAAATCATATGTGATTTTTCTGGGCAAAAATTATTAAAAAACAAAGTTCGTCGAAAGTATAGAGAAATGCATATCTATAGATAGATAATTTAATTCTCGTCGCGATAATGTATTTTTTGTAGCTTAAAGATTTATCGTTTGCAAGATATATTATTTTAAAAAAAAAGATAAAAAAATTGTTTTTTATTACTCCCTCCGTCCCATATTAAATGTCCTGTTTGACTTTTCAAAGTCTTTCTTTCTCAACTTTGACCTTAAATATTTTTGTTTGTGTAATATAATACTTGATACAAAATATATGAATAGATTACGTTTTAAATGTATTTTCATTGCGTATAATTTTTATCAAATACTATATAACACAAGCAAAAATATTTAAGGTCAAAGTTGATAAAAAAATACTTGAAAAGTCAAACATGGACATTTAATATGGACGGAGGGAGTAGATAAAAAATACTGTAAATGGTTAAGAAGTCTTTTCCTGTATCTCAACTCAACAAACATGCCCTTATAATTTCCCAAGAAAAAAATGAGAAATTCCAAAGACCCTTTAACGGCTTAACATCGATAATTAAACTCTCCAAGTCCCCCATCCCCAGACTCACTCTACAGGCTATCCGGCCACCATGTCGTTATTCTTAACCGACGAAGAATACTCTCTTTGTTCCCACGACACCTCCTTAATCTTGAAAAAAGTCGATGCGTTCGTCAAGGAGCTTTACAATAAAATTGAAATCGAAAGATCGAAATACGATACTCTATCGATTGAGGCTGAACAATTATCTTGTCTTCAGGAGCCTAAGTACCTGTCTCTTAAACCGAAATATGATAATCTTCGATCAGAGTATGAAAAGGTAGCTTCAGGGTTCCGTGAAGTTGTGAAAGTCCTAGAAATTCATCTTCAATCGGTATTAATTTTATAATTTTATATGTGTGTTTCTTCTTTCTTTCTTTTTTATATATTTTTGCTTTAAGTGTTTGTTATGTTTATAATGTATGCTTAATTGATGGCTATACTCTTTGTACATTGTTGTATATCTTTCATTTTTTTTAATTTTTATATATATATTTTTATTATTATTATTATTATTTTTTTTTTTTACCAATTTTGTCTCCTAAAATGATTTTATCAAGAGACTATGCTGATGTGACACTAATAAGCTCTATGTATCTAATAGGAAAATTCAAGTTAGAATGTTCAATACTTAACGAGGTTAAGAAGGTATAGCTGGATACATGTTATTCGACTAAAATCTTTGTTACTTTGTCGTGTAATAATGATAGTTGTCTATTCTACTTATTAAACGTTATCATCTTGATTAAAAAGATATAATGCCATGAAATAGCATTGATAAGGTTTCGTTTTATAAAATCAATTAACTATGAATTTTGTTGCATGTTGAAACTAAATACATTTAATAGAATGTCAACATTAATATGTAAACAAGACTCCCTAACGGAACATTGTTGATTTCATCTAAATTAGTTAACATATGTAGCAAACATGTATCTAATAATTTGTTGAATGTTATATGAAAACTATACTAAAAACGATTTCGGCTCCCAAAAAAGTTGGTCAAGTTCCGCCACTAGATACACCTACACAACAAACTTTATAATGTTTAATTGTTTATCATGTATGTTGAAAGTGTGGTGTTTTTCAATTTTTATAAAGTAGTATCGATAAGTGAGTGGCGTTATTCAGACAAATTTGTTCCAAGGTGGACTTTGCACACATTCTCTTTTATGATATTTGCTAAAACATTTGGTGTTTTGCTGTTATATAGGAAAGCTACGATTTACTATTTTTTTTAATAGATGTGAATGTTACTGCATTTAAGAAGCCGTTTGGGAAATTGTCAAGCTGCAAATAGTTAGTTACCAAGATCTTATTATGAGTTATCAAATGGGAAAATATATCAAAATTAATATTGGAAAGCCTGTACATTAACATAAAAGATGAATACTTAAAAATGTGTTTATCAACAACCACCGCCGCTATGCTTTCAATACACAATTCTCCCCCATTGCTTCCATCATTTAATCTATTATCACCAAAAACACACATACACTCACGGACATCATTTCAGCTACTTCCTCTTTTAAACTTTAGGTAGTGATGTTTATAATATATGTAAAATGTGGTGTTTTGGCTTGTTATATTAGGAATATAGGGTTTGCTGCTTTTGCTGATAGGTGTGATATGCATAATATATGCATAAAATGCAATCTAGTTGTCTGTTTTGTAGGAAATTTAGAGGGTGTTTCGGATTGTTTATTTTTATGTTGATAAGCAGTTTGGAGTGTGTGTGCCGCTAAAAACTAATTTGAATGTTTTCCCATCGAAAAATTGCTAAATGTGTATTTTAATTAGTTAATGGCTTAACGTGGAGAATATTCCGTTAAGTCGTTGCCACATCATATTATGCAAAATACGAGAGTAAATTTTTCATTAAAATATGCAGATATGGCAAACTTGCTCTTACAGGGATATGGCAAACCTTCCTATTTGATACGAGCATAAAATTTTCATTAAAAACACTTATCTAGTCAGCTTGTTCAACGGGGATGGCAAACTTGCTCTAACGGCTCATGTTATGTGGCAAATTAGGGTGTCGACTAGACCCAAACATGATGCCACGTCACACCAAATAGGAAAAACGCGTATCTAGTCAACGAGTTTAACGGGGATGGCAAACTTGCTCTAACGGCTCATGTTAGGTGTCAAATCTGGGTGGCTGTATGCCTGTATAGATGGGTGGCAAAATAACTCTTTTGTTGTATTTTAAATAGCAGATTTTGCGCGTTTATCCCATGACAAAATTTTAATTTTTCAAATCTAAACAAAATTTAGAAGTGCTTACTTTTAGGGCTTAAAAGTGCTTGTTTGTTAGCATAAGCATAAGGTAAAGAAAAAGCAATCCCAAACACCCATAAGTAAATAGAGCTTGGATTGTCTTATTATGTTAAAACATGCAATAAGTTAAATAAGTTTCTTGTCTAGTTTGTTTATTATAAATCTTAGGTTAGATATGATAGTAAAAAAGTGAGTTTAGTTTCATCTAAAATAAGCCTGACTCAACCTGCTTACTCAAACTGCTTACTTTGCCCCAGAATAAGCAGAAGCAGTGTAAATGGCACAAACTCTCCAATCTACTTAAGAATAAGCAGACAAATAGAAGAAAAAAAATAAATACAAAGCACCCTCTTTATAGGAAATTAAGGGTCTGCTGTTTTTTTTTGCTAGATGTCAACATTATTGCAGTTTAGTGGAAATTAGAGGTTGTGATTTGTAATATAGAAACTGTTGCAACCAATTAAGTTTGCTGGATTGATATGCACTATTGTTTTACAAATTCATATGTAATGGATCTTAGGTTAGATATAATGGTAAAAAGTGGAGGATTCTAGTTTCATCTCAATATGGTACATTGAAATAAGCTTGTCTCAACCTGCATACTTCCCCAAAATGAAGTTAACTGGAAATTAAAAACTGTGATTTGTACTTAGGACTGGCTAACAGAGTCTTTTTTATTTATAATCATTGCGAGCCCTTAGGATTACTAGGTTGATATGCATTATCCTTTTACAATCAACAAAAAAACACAAGTTTGGTTCGAAGAACGATATAGGAAATAATAATTATGCATCTGTTACTTTAGTACATTGATAGAACTTTTTTCGTTTTACTATTGGTTGTATCTTAGCGGTATATGGTTACGATATTTGTTCATGTTTTAATTGGCACCATGTTGACAAAGACTAAACAGTGTGGTCTAGTTTATTTATCTTAAAGTTGCACAATGGCAATTGGAAATTGTAGGTTAGATGGATGAGTTTGACAAATGCTGTTTAAATGTTTAAACTTACGTTTGCATAATTTGATTCGGACAATTTGTGCTTTAATGTGATTGTGAATGCTTAATTTGGAACGTGTAAACCTGTAGCATGCCCTTCAAATAACAGACCCCTTTATAGGAAACATACTGTGGGCTTAGTCTCTAAGTGGCATTGTATATACGATCCTTTTATATTTAAGGATGACACACACCTTCATTTCATCTCTAAGTGGCATGAATTGTGATATTCTGGTTCTGGCATCAACGATCTCTCTCTTTGGAGATTTCCTTGTTACCATCAGTTAACAGTTTTGGTCTTATTTGTAGAATAATCTTGTTTGCTTTTAGGTTGCTGTTTGTTTTCATTTCTACATTATTTACCTTCTATAACAATTTGATATTTTGCTGAAAAATGTAATAGTTTTATTTGTTCTGATTATATTGCTTTGTTTCAGAGTGGCGAGCATAGGGAGGAGATAAGGCGTTTGTCACTGCAGCTTGAAAATAAGGATTTAGAGATTATTGAGAAGAATTCAAGCATCAAAGGGTATGTAGACAAGGTTGCTGCTTTGAGTGAAACAGTATCTTTGAAAGAAGCAAGGATCCTTGAACTAGAGGCTGATCATTCAAGGATGCGCGCTTTCTTGGATCGTTTAACTAAAGAGAAAGACTCAATTGATTTGGAACTTCGAAAAGCACGTAATGAACTGGAAAAGTCTTCTAGAGGGAGAGAATGTGTTGACATGTCTAGCTTGTTAAAAGGGAAGGATGATAAAGTCAAAGCTCTTGTGCTACAGATAGAAGCTTTAAATAGTGAACTATGTTATAATGAGGAGACAAATCTAGCTACCCAAAAGCAATTATCTGCTGAACTTTCTGCCGCAAACAAGCTGGTGGAACTTCATAAGGAGAATCTAGATGAGTGGTCCAAAAGATACGGAGAGCTTAAAACTGTCTTCGGTGATTTGGATAGTCGTTGTGCTGCACCTAAGAAAGATTATAGCGAGAGAATTGAGAAGGAAACATCCACCCGAGCTAAATTGGAAATGGAGGTTTTGCGTCTCAAAGAACAACTCGAGCAGCGTAAAACACAGTTGGAGCAGCATGAAACACAGTTGGAGAATTCTGACCTGATAAATCATTCTTTGTTTTTAGATGCCAAACAAATGGATTCAAGAAACAACGTTCCACTTTTACTTTCAACACGGGTACAGGAGCAAGATGACGAGTGTAAACAGCGTTTAAAAGTGAGATCTGATTCAAGAAATGAAATCCGTGCATTGAGATCAAATAATAACAGACTAAGTCTTGAAGCAATGTTTGCCCGTGAGAAACTAGAACGATTCATGAAAGATTTTGATCGCGGGGAAGAAACATTTGGTAGCGTATCAAGCATTGTCAACTTACCAAAATTTATGTGTGAATTCATTGACAAGATCAACACTGTTTATAGTGTAAAAGAAATGGCACTAAAGTCATATGTGGAGGCATCATCATTAAAGGAAAAAAACGAAAAGTTAGTGAGTGCGGAAAAAAAACGAAAAGTTAGTGAGTGCAGGCTGCACTCACTAACTTTTCGTTTTTTTCCGTTAATGATGATGCCTCCACATATGACTTTAGTGCCATTTCTTTTACACTATAAACAGGCCGCACTCACTAACTTTTCGTTTTTTTCTTTTAATGATGATGCCTCCATATATGACTTTAGTGCCATTTCTTTTACACTATAAACAGTGTTGATCTTGTCAATGAATTCACACATAAATTTTGGTAAGTTGACAATGCTTGATACACTACCAAATGTTTCTTCCCCGCGATCAAAATCTTTCATGAATCGTTCTAGTTTCTCACGGGCAAACATTGCTTCAAGACTTAGTCTGTTATTATTTGATCTCAATGCACGGATTTCATTTCTTGAATCAGATATCACTTTTAAAAGCTGTTCACGCTCGTCATCTTGCTCTTGTACCCGTGTTGAAAGTAAAAGTGGAACGTTGTTTCTTGAATCCATTTGTTTGGCATCTAAAAACAAAGAATGATTTATCTGGTCAGAATTCTCCAACTGTGTTTCATGCTGCTCCAACTGTGTTTTACGGTGCTCGAGTTGTTCTTTGAGACGCAAAACCTCCATTTCCAATTTAGCTCGGGTGGATGTTTCCTTCTCAATTCTCTCGCTATAATCTTTCTTAGCTGCAGCACAACGACTATCCAAATCACCGAAGACAGTTTTAAGCTCTCCGTATCTTTTAGACCACTCATCTAGATTCTCCTTATGAAGTTCCACCATGAGATGATATGGTTGTACACGAGATGTTAAACGAATGAGCCGAGATGATATGGTTGTACATGAGATGTTTAACGAATGAGTCGATATGATACGGTTGTACACAAGATGTTAAACGAATGAGCCGAGATGATATGGTTGTACATGAGATGTTTAATGAATGAGCCGAGATGATATGGTTGTACACGAGATGTTAAACGAATGAGCCGAGATGATATGATTGTACATGAGATGTTTAACGAATGAGCCGAAATGATATGGTTGTACATGAGATGTTTAACGAATGAGCCGAGATGATATGGTTGTACACGAGATGTTTAACGAATGAGCCGAGATGATATGGTTGTACATGAGATGTTTAACGAACGAGTCGATATGATACGGTTGTACACAAGATGTTAAACGAATGAGCCGAGATGATATGGTTGTACATGAGATGTTTAACGAATGAGTCGATATAATACGGTTGTACACAAGATGTTAAACGAATGAGCCGAGATGATATGGTTGTACATGAGATGTTTAACGAATGAGCCGAGATGATAGCTGTATGGCATTTACGGATTGGCATCTGATAATGCAAGACGATGATACTACTGACAAGAAAGACGTTTTCGTTAAAAAGATTTTGAAATTGATTGACTTGTATTATGACGCTTTAGATGCGTCCAAAAGTTGCAAAAATGTTATTTTAAAACATGAGATGTTTAACGAGTCGATATGATATTGTTGTACATGAGATGTTTAACGAATGAGCCGAGATGATATGGTTGTACATGAGATGTTTAACGAATGAGCCGAGATGTATGGCATTTACGGATCGGCATCTGATATTGCAAGATGATGATTCTACTGACAAGAAAGACGTTTTCGCAAGAGTTACATTTCATACAGACTCAAACGAAACAACTCGACAAGCAAACGAATGAGCCGACAAGGGCCGTTTGGTTTATGCTGTCCAAACAGGGCCGTTTGGTTTATGCTGTTTGATTAACAGCAGCCCACAAGGGCCGTTTGGTTTATGCTGTCCAAACAGGGGTGTTTGGGATTGCTTATTTCTGTGTCAAAAGGGTGTTTGGGTTTATGAGCTTATTTGAAGGAACAATATCGCAATTAACAAACACAAAGGCAAACATTTTATTTAAAACACGCAAGAGTTCTCAACCACATACATTTCATACAGACTCAAACGAAACAACTCGACAAGCAAACGAAACACACGACATAGACCATAACAAACATCGCCCATTCATTTTTTTTTTTTGCTGCTACTTCCATCTTTGCTAGAACCTGCACCATCTTTTCCCTTCCTTGCTTTCATTTGCTTGATATGTTCAAACGTATCTTCGAGATTTGTTACCCTATTTCCCAGATCATCAAGTTTGGTGTCCAACGTGCTTTCAGCTTCATCGTCAGCTTGAGCGTCCAAATACTCTTTGTAGTACGGCTTTTTCCTCAACCATTCCAGAATCCGGTCTCTCATCCACGGTGCACAGTTCTTATAAGAACAATATTCATCATAAATTTCGTAGCCATATTCATTAAGAACTTCAT
Organism: Artemisia tridentata subsp. tridentata; assembly: GCA_021014915.2. Classification (NCBI taxonomy): domain Eukaryota; kingdom Viridiplantae; phylum Streptophyta; class Magnoliopsida; order Asterales; family Asteraceae; genus Artemisia; species Artemisia tridentata. The sequence continues at coordinate 51,211,748 of CP139508.1, forward strand.
TAAAGAGGAGCATCGACGATAAAACCTTTGACACACTCCTCTTCCGGCGTGTTATCTTCCATTGTTATGTGTGTTTTGTGGGAATTGATGACTGAGTTATTTATGTTTTTTGCCGAATATACGATAGTCAGTATGTGTTATGTGTATATTAAAAGTTATAGTAAAACTTTGACAGATAAAGTTGCAATTTGGTAGGAAAAATTGGCGCCCATACTTTCGGCGGGGACATGTCCCAGCCAAAAGAAAGTATCATTACCCGAAAGTTTAGGCGGGATAAAGTAATTGTTGAGAGGGAAAACTGGAAACAACTTTCTGCGGGGACATGTCCCCGCCCAAAGCAACGGCGGGAAAAAAACCCGGGAACAATTAAGAGATGCTATTTTGGTCAAAGTTTGCCAAATATCTAAAAACCTTTTGGCGGGGACATGTCCCCGCCAAAAGTTTGCGTTGAAAATTTAGTAAACGGTCAGCCAATTTGTGTGCCAGCTCAGCAATGCTTTTGTCGTTTAGCGACTTTCGGCAGGGACAGGGGCGTCCCCGCCGAAACGCTCCTCGCCCGTCCTCTCTTTTGTTGTAGTGGGTAACACTTCTTGGTGAAGAGGTCCGTAACAAATCGGAAAAGAATCGCCTGTTGCTAAATAGTTTAAAGGAAATTTCGATGGCTGAAGAAGTTGTTGAAGCAAATGGTTGTAGTAATACTGATGATCAAATAGTTTGAGAAGTGCAGAAACTGAAAGTTTGTCCAATTGTATAAGACTTGTGCCCTTTTTAGAATGTGTCAGCTTTGTCAGTTTTACCTGCACAATGTATTTTTTTTTGTATGAAAAGTTGGATACCTAGCTGCTTGCAGAAGATTTTGGGAGTGAATTGTATATGAAATATTTGCATGGTTGAAGCATTTTCTTTATACCCTCAAATGAACTTCCCCCACTACTGCAGTTGAAAAACCTGCATGTGTGCAACTTATTCTTTTTTGGAAAAAGTTTTCTCAGATTTGCCGAGGTATTTCTCTCGCATTTGCTTTCCCTATTTCTTGCGGTACTTTAGTCATGTCCGAGTTTTGAACAAACTGTTGGAAAGATAATAGTCAAAAATAAATTTTCACCAAATTTGGAAATATATAGTTATCAATAATCTAATCATAATGGTTGAAGCTCTATGTAGTGAGTGAGATATCGATGCGTCAAATTAGGGTGTTTGGACCAAAACTCAACGTAGGGCGTAAAGGTGTTTAGTATCCGATCCGAGTCGAGCCGAGTAGCAGCTTAATTGAGCTGAGCTCCTATAGGAGTGGCGGCGCCTCGAGCGCGGATCGAGTTTGAATAAACTTGCAGTAATTAGCTCGAGCTTGAAATTTTT